>JABXJD010002839.1:0-42929 GCA_013375575.1 Percina caprodes | reverse complement strand
ACAGCCAATGCAACGAGCTGACGATCATTTCTTGAACTTGTGACTGACCAGCAGGCTCTGCTGTCGAAACATTCCTCGGTTAGTGTGTGCGTTGTTTAATGTGCGTGATGTTGATGTTCTTTGGGCTGCTAAAGACTTGTAAAAAGCCCATATGTCTAATAAAGTGAACAATCTTTAACTTTTGATTTGTAATGGTAACATAAGCCTCTACAAAAAACGTGTGTGTGTTTATAGATGAAGAGCTGTTGGTGGAGATGGCGTGCGGAGCAGCACTAGCAGCTGTCTACAGCGGACTTATACGCAGATTACAGAATGAAGGTAACTACTTGCTTTTTTATTGCTCTTAATGTCTTTTATTCATAATTAATTTTGTCATGCTTTTGTTTGGCCTTACTGCTTGGCTTTCTGTTATTATATTGTCTTCTAAGTATACTACTTTGCTTTTTCTGTCAATGAACACTTCGTACATTCTTTTACGTGTGCGTGCGTGCGTGTGTGTGTGTGTGTGTGTGTGCGTGTGTGCGTGTGTGTGTGTGTGTGTGTGTAAGTGCTAAGCAATCTCCTTATTAGTTTCTCTCTAGTTACAACTCTTCTGTTTGTTAAACAGTGAAACCGTGTTTAAGATAGGAATTTAGATATGTCACAATGTTTTAGCCGAGTTATCTGGTTGATAATTCATTGCAAACATGTCTTGTGGCCACATTTAATGGTCTTTATTTTCTTGTGGTTCTTTTTCTTATGCATGCATACATAGGACATTTTCAAACTACAGCTATGTTGGTATAATATGTTTAACAATTATTATTATTATTATTATTATTATTATTATTATTATTATTATTATTATTATTATTATTATTATTATCAGGGTCCAAAATAAACTTTTTTTGTCCACCAGCCAAATGGCTAGTTAATGTTCAAGTTTTACCAGCCACTCAACAGATTGCTATTGTTTTTTAGCTGGTGAGTGAAGCAACTCTACCAGCCACTTGCATATATTTTGCCAGCATTTAGCTAGTAGATGATGCTAATTTTGGTCCTTGATTATTATGATGAAATAAGTTTTGTTGCACTCTTGTTTTAGGTCTGCTGCCGACTCTCTTGGGCCCCCTGCTGGTGATTGTGTGTGTGGCAGCAGCGCTGACATGGCGCAACTGACCAACCTCAAACACAAACTGCAGACTTAAAGTACTGTATGTACTGTATGCAAACGTGTATGTATGGGCAACCCGTTTTCACTCCTAACTTAACTTCAAATACAGCAGCTTTTTCAGTGGCCCTCAGCATCTGATACTGACGCGCAAGACCCCGTTGAGTCTCTATGAGACAAGCTTACAACTGCTTGACACTGTGACATGACGTAGTATTAAAAGCGGCAAAGTCCGTGTGGGGGGATGGATGGATGGATGGATGGATGGATGTGGAACTTATTTGACCTAACATCACATACCAACTAAGTTACGTTACATGGATAACATATTTAACGTCACACACGTACGTTATGCAGCAAACACACTTTTTAAGTTCAATTCAATTTTATTTATATAGCGCCAAATCACAACAACCGTTATATCACTGCGCTTTTCATAAAAGAGCAGGTCCTTTTAAAGAGGCAGAAACCTTGAGCAGAACCATGGCTCAGGGTGGGCAGTCATCTGCCTCGACCACCCACCCTGAGTCAAACCACAATCTTTTACCTAGTAGTACTGTTGCCTAAAGGCCAATTTATAAATCTGCGTTAAATTGATGCCGTGGGTACGTGTGTAGGAACGTGGAGATACCGACCCTACGGCGTAGCCTGACGTGCATCTCTCAAAAAATGTATCTACACATCACTGCTTGGTAGTGTTGGATTCCCCACTAGTCATTTTTGGGTTCTCCTTCTCCATAAACAACATGAAATCAAGAAGAGGGTTAACTTTTCCTGGTCGGAAAGCACAGGCGGGCAGCACTTTGTTTCTATCACACTGCCCCTTAGTCGGTACTTGCTCCAAAGCTAATCACAGTCACTCTCTCACTTGTTCTACCACACACTCCTCACGCATATATACACATGCCAGCCCTGCTAGTCTCTTAAAGTCTTAAAGAGATCGATGCACACACCAACGCATCAATAAAACTTCAGGCAAGTAGCGTAGGCTACTGCAAAAGCTCTGTGTGGAGTCTCAGCAGAACCATAAATGAGACTTAAGCCTAACTAACCCTGCCCTGCATGTTGAAAAATGACGCCAAAGTGATTTCTAGTGCGTTCAGAAAGGTGACGCCTAGGCGTCCTGACTAAGCGGCCGTATTATTATACTAACAACTTGAGTTTGGAGTGAGTGAGTGAGTGAGTGAGTGAGTGAGTGAGTGAGTGAGTGAGTGAGTGAGTGAGTGAGTGAGTGAGTGAGTGTGTGTGTGTGTGTGTGTGAGTGAGTGAGTGAGTGAGTGAGTGAGTGAGTGTGTGTGTGTGTGTGTGTGTGTGTGTGTGTGTGTGTGTGTGTGTGTGTGTGTGTGCGTCTATTTGCTTGGCCAATGTTGGGCTACCAACAGCTAAACAAACTGGATTGATGGATGATTGAATAAATAAAAAAAGTACAAGAACTATAGAAATCTAATTTGGAAGCATATTGGTGGTTGGTAATTAAGAAAATTTGTGGTTCTTATATGGCAGTGTACTTTTAAAGTCGCATACAATATCAAAATGCAATGACGTTTCTTAGAAAATCTTTTTTCGTTTTAATTTTGCTCAGCTCACTGAACTATCAGAATTCACTTACTAAGGGTGCCTGCGGCCCTTTGCTGCATGTCATTCCCCCCTCTCCTTCCCCTTTCATTTCTTCAGCTGTCTTATCAATAAAGGCCTAAAATGCCCCAAAAAATCTTATATACATACTGTATATTTCACTTACTAGGTTTTACCACATGGTGGTGTCTATTCACTATGCTATACGCTGGCCATCCACAGAGTCTGATACAGAAAACCTGATGATGATTCTGCATCAAACAGATTGTTGATGTGATTTAATCATAAATTAATTGTACTTAATTGCACCAACAGCCTGATGTATTACTACATATTACCTTTCATCGAAATATTTGTGCATTTGAGTCTTCCCTCGGCCCTTTTGTGGATACATGTGCAGCCCTGGACTGTTCGAGCCATTTTCACCCACACGTTCAATTTAGTAGTTCAGCCAATTTGTGTTATGTGTAGGAAGTTATTACTATGGAAACAGCTCCTTACTTTTCAGCCTGCGTCAGAGAAATCAGTGGAAAGTTTTGCATTTAACAACCTGTTAATAGTCTTTGCTTTTTTTTTTTATTACTCTCAGACAGTTGATTTCAGTAAGATTTCAGGTTCACAAAGAGCACTAGCAGAAAATTGACTTAATTCTAACATGGTATTCATCCATTTGATGACACTAAAGACATTTGATGACACTAAAGACTGATCTGTTAACACATTTGAATAAAGATAATTAATGTAAACATTGTCACTGGTGTTTGCACTGGTATACTCATCATTTTGAATGCTTTACTCAAGCTCCAATTCATCATATCCATGTCAATCATATGAGGACTTCATCTTAATACCCATTCAGTAAAAACATGATAGATTGTATTTATATGATTGTACATATATGATATAAAAACTAAACCTGGTTTAAAGGGGATTTAATCAGAAAAAGGGAATATAAGGCAGACTGGTTTGTGTTAGCTTGACACTAAGATCCTATTAATCATGCATATTTGCTTATTGCTGCATATTTGCTATCTTTGTCTAAAAGGACCTCAATGGAAATAAGTCGGACTTTATTGTACATTTTTTGACATTGTTGTAGTTGTGTGTGGTTTAATTTCCTCTATATTGCCAAATACCTCTAAACAAAAGATAAACTTTCTGCATCACTTTTACTTATTACTTGCAGTTATTGGATGATGCTTAGGGATAACAGCCACAGGCGGATTACTGGTGTTTTCCTGAGATTTTTACAAGACCGACATCTTATAATTCTGTAGCATACAACACTTTGCTTGTTTGTTAATTGGGGCCGAAATACAACTTTCTTACCTCCAGTGTTTCTGAATCAATCAATGTGCGCTGTAGGTGTTTGCCTTGAAGCATACTACTGTAGAATTGGTAGTTTTCCTCAAGCCCAGCACTTTTTACTGAATGTTTAAAATATTGAAGAGCTTAAAGTCAATTATCACTCAATAGTTCCCCATATAAAATCCATCCCAATAACATAGAGGAGATGCAGAGAAATTGTAAAAAAAAGGAATGTGTCCTTAAAGCGTGGTACATCTTGTTTGTAACACAGTCCAGAGTACATTAGGGCCTTCATTTGACATTTACAACATTTTAAAAGCATCAGTTATAAGTGTCGTTGCTAAGCAATACACATCATTGCTGGACATTTAATGCAAAACAGGTGAAATGTAAGTCAGTAAATTTCACTTATGACACACGTTTTAGTCACAATGTGTGGCTCCTCTGAAATACCAAATTTCCCAGCAGCACCAGCGGCAGTAGGCTGATTAGATTGTGTAATTCCCAGGAGGGCCATTGGTGTTCACACCACAAGGTCATACACGGAGTGAAATGCTACTCTCTCATGTCCGACTGTGACAGAACTGCCTCACGGTTCATTCAGGAGAATACTGAGATGAAAGGATTAAAGGAAAAATAAGAGGTTGTGATGTAATTGGAGGTATTTACATAGAAATTAAGTTTTCTAACAATCCAGAATTAAATAATAGTTAAATTATTCACGTCCTTCCGTGATTTAAACAACCTACTTGTTTAGGTAAATCTACCTGGTCCACAGCCGTGCTCACTCCCCTGGTGAGAGAGATTTGGGTAGCGTGCAGACAGAGAAGCTAAAGGACGTGCCAGCCTCTTTCTATGACAACAGGAAGGAGCTGCTTTGATGAGCCCAGCAGAGGGCATTTGAACCAAGCCGCAGCTAAAAATAGGACCAAGTAAACAAGAATGAATGAAGAAGAGCTAGAGATGGAAACATGCACATGGACATGTATGTGCACATAATTGTGTGCATGTTTTACAATTTTCAACTAGCAAGCTCTTTTCCTAACGCACTGTATTTCAAATGTGCTGTTTGTATATATTTTTTTCTTCTTAAAAAGTGACTGTTCAAAAACACTTTAAATTTAAATGAGCCAACCTATTCCATCCTGGGCACATCTCACAAAATCTGGATAAGAAAGAGTCACTATTATTATTTTTAAAAAATTAAATAAAAATGGACAAACTACATGCGCAAACAGGCCTTGCACATCATAGATGAATATTGTATTTATTTAGTTGATTTTTGGACACTTGACATAGTATTTGTTTCCAGTTAGTGTAAATGTGCTCACTTAATATCTTTGGGTTACTGTAATAACTTTTTTTTACTTTAATAACACAAATTCTCAATCTGCAACTCATGATGCTTTAGAGAGCTGGTTCCTAGGCTGGGGGTTCAGGACCCTTACAAGGGGTTGCGAGATGAAACTAGTCACTACTCACTGGTTGTGAGTGTAAAGAGTGTAGAAATGGAAAAAAGAGCCATCACTCTCTTCTATTAGACAGCTTTTTCAGATGATGTAATCAATGTGTGTCAGTGTAACACAAAGTTCACCATCTTTAAAAGCCTGCTAAATACTGTAGCTCTGTTAGACTGGAAAATTAGGATTCTAAAATTAGAGTCCCAATAGAGTGAGGATACAGAGAAAATGTGTTACAAAATACCTTGATTGGGTAACATTTGCCCATGTTTTTGAAAGAGAATCACAAGATAGAGCTTAGCAGCTGCTTTATGTATCCATGGCAACCTGATGACGGCATGGTAGTGTAAATTGAACCTCAAAATTTAATGTTTTTTGCCGTTCTATTGCAGGTTCATAGAAATATTAATACAATGCAACGGCTGCATGTTTTCAGACGGCTAGACTAATGTACAGAAATACTTTAACATGTACATTTCAGGCATTCAGTTGAGTAATGAACACAAGTAGTAGCAGTAGTGTTTTTTTTTGTTTGACTAACAGATATAGCAATTTGATTTAATGGAAATAGATGAAGGTTAAGTTAATTTCAACAGGTAATTGGTTAATTGCAGCAAAACATATCAATTTAGACGAGATTTGAATAATTACAGGGTACTGAAGGCAAAGTAATTATAGGACAACAAATGTAGGTTATACATTATGTTTGTGTTGTATCATTAATTGGATTTAAACTGACTGTCCTTTTTTTGCCCCGCACCCCCCCACCCCCCCCACCCCCACACCACTTCACCCGAGCGGGAAAACAACCTGCAGCTGGCCTCTCCTCCTGTGCTGTCTTTATTTCTCCCAAGGCCAAACTGAACTGAACTCTCTGTAACAACAACACAGACAGTCTGCCGCCTCACACCTTATTACACACACACACACACATATACACACACAAGTCCACATACACACATACACACCCCGTCCCTATCCCTACCCTGACTGCCTCAGGGACCTTCTTTTTGTGTTTCTTCACCCCCCGCCCCAGTCACCTCAAAAAATCCCTTCATGTCAGAACTGTGCATCATTGTATTACTTTGTATTACTGTGTATTATTGTGTTTATTGTATTCTTATTTTTTCTCCTTCATATGCTGTATCGGATGCTGGTAACTTTAATTTCCTTGCGGAAGTCATCCCAAAGGGATTAATAAAGCTAAGTCTAAGTCTAATGCAAAAGGCAGGATTAGGCAGGACAAAGGTGCAGCTTGTTCGGTTGGATGTACAAAGGAAAGAAATATTTTAATATATTGTCCAACTTGTTTTTTTTTTTTTGCTGTATATTATCTACAGTGGAAACACAGCTGCTATGGAAAACAACACTGAATATTGAACTCATGTTCTCTTTAGCTAGATGCCTGCTTTATGAATATTTAATTCCAGTGCTGTATTTAATACCTGACCTTTAATATTCCAATCACAAGTGCATGCTTCATTCCTACATATCAACATATTGATCAGAATGTTTAAGGAGTTTAATTGTAAGGCTGTGTTGCAATTTATGTTTTTGTTGTACTTCTCTTAGTGACTTCCTGTGACTCACAGAATGCTTTTTAGCAACTCCCAGAAAAGGTCTGTGATGATGACTGTCTCCCTATATGAGCCCTGCTTGTTTCTTTTCTGGCCATCAATCAGTGGATGATTACCAGTAAGGTAGTGGGTGAACCAGCAGCACTGAGTCACAAAAGCAGGGCTGAGGACCACTGCTGAAGAGCTTAAAATTGCCCTCAAGTACATAGCTAGGCTATAGACCAAATATACTAAATCAAGCTTCAGAAATGCAAGACTGGTCTCCATTGTTGGTGTTTTCAGCATTAAGTTGGATATTTTCTTAAAGTTAGCGTTATGTAGTTTATACCACAAAAGTCGATTTAGGTAAACTAAGCCACATTATTAAGCTAATAAGCATATTAGCATCTAATAGTTTACTAACATAACATTAGCTTAACCTTAGCTTTCCTAGATTATGTTTTGTTTCTATTTAGCTACATCTAGATAGCAATTCGTACTTAGTACTAGTAATTAAACTTTGTTTTTAAAAGGGAATTGTATTAGCATTTAATGCTGCTTAATTATGTATCTTACCCGAGATAAATTAACTTCAGGGTTAGCTAAACTAACTTACATTATTAAGCTCCCGATAAAGGATACTAATACAGATAAAGACCACTAAAGGAAGATACCTTGTTTTAGAAGATATCACAAAACTTGATTTGCGTTAGCTGAGCTACAAAATTATGATTAATTAGCAACTTATAGGCATCTACTATTGCCTCTTAGCATGTAGCAAGCTATTTAACTTTCTTTAGCTAACTTTCATTCAATAGCATTAGTATCTTGCTAATACCACTAGCTAGATGCTATAATAAGTAGCTTAGCTAGTATTAGCATATATTATATTTTTAATGTATCTTAGCTGAACAAAATTAAACTCTATTATTATTATTATTATTATTATTATTATTATTATTATTAGCTATTAGATGATAACAGTCATAACATAAAATAAATCATTTCCTGAGCTATTATCAACCTGTAATGTGTAGCATGTTTTCTCTTATATAATTTATTAATTAAAGTTAGATATTTTTATTTGTACATTGCTTGTTTCAGACAGTCAGCTTGCTCCCGTGTGCCTGGTGGACTGTACCACACTATGTATCTCCCCCTGTCCTCACCCTGGCAGTGGACCGCTCCCCCTTCTTCACCGCTCGCTTTGGTGGAAGCCCAAACAGAACATCATGGCGATTGATGGTAAGTAGGCCAATAACGTCTCTGCGTTTACTCATAATTAACTCCGGCTGGAAAAAATACACCTCATTCATAGCTGAATTCCTTAAACTAAAAAGTGTGAATGATATCAGGAGAATGGTGCTCGCATTGGCTGGAATCAGTTTAAGTTGTTGTTTATGTCTTTGAAGCGGATTTTTCCTTTGCTGTGTGAGAGTAGAAGAGACACATGAGACGGTGTTTCTAACGGTGGTGCTGAAAGGACAGCTCCGCTATTTCAACTGCTATATGGCCAAAATCGCCGGTTGTGTTTCCTCTCTGGCTGTCATTCGGTTATCGTCGAAGTCGGCTGGTCGTTTTGTAGCCTCGTTGCCTGCTGGTACTTTACAACTTGGGTTAAAGACAGCAAATCCCACACATATGGAGTTTGAGGTTTTAGCCCAGGACAGTAGTCTTTGAAAGCTCTCGTTCAGCTTTGGGATATCTAAAATACTAAGTTTAGTTAATAATGACTGTATAATAAATATATTTTCTGTGTATAGCCTCTTGGGTTTTAGCTTCCGTTTCTGGGCTGCACAGTGAACAGTGCTTAAATTACACCTTTCTCTTCTTATATAACTTTCCAGGTTGTAAGCAGCTTTGGTGTTATTTTATCAGTTTTAAATGCTTGCAGCTGTAGAATACAGTACTGTTGATGTCGCTGAAAAGAGGACATCACAATAGCTCATTGATAAATGATCTGTTTTTTATATCAATAGAGTATTTTAATCAAAACACAAAGCTGTCTGAAAATATCCACATATGGAAAATATTATGTCAAATATACATTCAAAACTGTAGATGTGTTTTTTGTATGGCTGTGTTTTATGCCTTTATACATGGGCAGGTGACAAGACATGAGGGGAAAGAGATATGAAAAATGACCCAACACAGTTTCCCAACCAGAATCCAAGTGGGAATGCTGTAATCATACTATGCATTTAAACCACTAGGCCAGTAGGACGCCCCAAACCTGTAATGATTTAAAGTCTGCGCCAGTCTTTGGGAAAAGAGGTAAAATAGTAGGCCACAGGGAATACATGACATCTTTGTTCAGAAACCAGCAGGGTGATGTGGTTTATCCAGTTCCTGCTGTAAAGTAGGCAACTAGACCACCCACCAGCCCCGGGCCTCGGGGTATTGCTGATGTCACTTTTGACATTCAGAAAAACATTGTTTTGCATGAGACTTATCAAGCGTATGTGGGAGAATCTGAAAAAAAGATGTGTAAATAAATGCCGGTCGCACAGAGAGTTTGATTTATTCGCTATGAACTATAGCTTAGAGTGTTGCATTTTGTGGTTTTCAGTTTTACACTTTTAATCAAGTGTAATCATGACCTTACAGCCACATGGTCTAATGAACTTGTTTATTGGACAGTTTTGCTTATATCTGAAATTTTACCATTGGAGGAAGTTATCAAAACCACATCTGATCCCACTCTATTCCATTTTGTCTTAGCATAATACACTTTTAAGCTTTTGTTCCCCATGATTAAGTATTTTTTATTCATGTTAGGCACAAGTTCATGAAGAATTAGCATGAACAGGAGCATAAATTCACGAGATACACCATAAGAGGCAGCTCCACACCCTTGCATTACTAAATCTCACCCTGCCTCATCTTCAGCAGTCTCACTACAATCATACGTCCTCCAGTTCATCAGGCAGCCACACCTTAGATGTTTTAGATGCTTATTCTACCCCACCCACTGACTACATTAGTCAGCAATGTGGCATTTCCTGAAAGGCCATGATTATAGCTGCCCCTGTCAGCAATATTTCACCAGAGCTAGTTGGCTCCGCAGAGATTTATACAGCAGCCGTGGGGCTGACTGACACCTGCAGCATCCAGAGGCCGGGCTGCCCACACCAGTCGGAGGCTGTCTTTTTGGCTGTGTTTGTGATGTAAGGTTGGATGAACATCATAACATGTCGCAAAAAACAGGAACAAATTGTTTCTACCTGACATGTTAGAGCAAAGAATGAATTCAGATTTTATGTTTTATTGTGGCTGCATTAATCAGTGTTTGCAAGTAATTATGTTCTTTAAAATGTGCTATTATTTCACTTTTCATCTCATTTAAAGTTCACATATATGTAAGAACAACTTCAAAGGTTTTCTGTGCCAACACTAGAGTTGGGCGGTATCCAAATTTTGATACTGATACCTCCTCCCTATTTTACCGCGATATACGGTATTACCGAGATTAATTAAAAATTATGACGTAAGGCTCAGACGGCGTCACCAAACTGTTGGCCTGTGCTTACACCATTCAGAAACTGAATACTACATACGTACACTAGTACCTCTACTTTCTCATTAGGTCGGAATCCCAAATGCTGCCAAAATACAGAAATCGTGTTCCTTTTCGAGACCAGGTCACTTGGTGCGCGGCTTGCCCCAACCCCCCCACCCTTGTCCGACCAAAATGTGTAAAAAAGAAAGTGAAAATCATATTGCAAGCATTGCATTTAAATGTTTTCTTTTACATTTTATAACATTCACTCTTACTGTACTGTAGTTTCAGTCACTGTCAGTCAAAAGTGTGACTCACAAATTATAGCTTATTTTTTGGCAGCTATTTAGAGACTTTATTAATGTATTAATTAACAATCAGTTATGCGATTAAGTCTGTTTTTTTTGTTGCAAATTCAGGTTGTGCTTCATATCTGGATCATCATCTTACAACCGCGATTATCAAAGCATGCTGCCTTATATACCAAATATATCAGAGCTCCTTAAGCTGTTTAATTGGATATACGCAGCAGGCTCTCTGGAAAAAGATCACTGAGAGACTTTGTCTAGCTTGTGTAAATGAAAGCTTTTTTTGTTAAAGGAGAATTTTGGTCAATTTCAACACGTAGCTCTGTTGTTTGTAAATATGGAGTGTTGTCATTAGAGAGAAAAACGTCAACAATCGTTGCTGCCTACACCGTGTTATCCTTCTGCTAAAGTTAGCACCCAACAGGCTTAAACAGGGCAAGTTTTAAACGTGTTTTTAGCCTCTTAACATGTTGAAAATGTCATTAAAAGTGCCTACCCATGTGCAGTGATTCCTTCTGAGTGAACGCAGTGAATTTGACTGGAATAGATGTGAAAGAAATGCATGAAACTCGTGCTAATTCAGCTGTGTTTAGTTCAGGTGTTGATACTGCAAGGAGTACTTTGGGACCGTCTACAAACTACAACACCAAAAAGAGATACAAACATGTTTTCAAAAATAGGCATATGCTTATTTTTGAAAAGTAAGTGCTGTAGTACAACTAGCAAGAGACACGTTATAATTGAGGTAAGTTTGGAGCGACTACCTTATTTAATCATTAAATTGATAGCCTACGTATTTTTGTTTTATCTCTTTTCTGTGTTGTAGTTTGTAGACGGTCCCTAAGCTCTCTAACTGCCGGAACTAAACACAGTTGAATAGCACAACTTTAACGCATTTCTTTAACATCCACTGCTGTCAGAGTCACTGTGTTCACTCTGAAGGAATCACGTCATATGGGTAGGTGCTTTTAGTGACATTTTGAACATGTTTAGAGGCTAAAAACATGTTGAAAACTAACCCTGTTTAAGCCTGTTGGGTGCTGCTAACTCTAGGAGGAGGATAACATGGTGTAGGCAGCACTGATTTTTTTCATTTTTCTCTCTACTGACAGCACTGACAGCAACTACAGAGCTACGTGTTGAAATTGACTGGAATTCTCCTTTAATTCGAAGACTGCAATAGAAATTTACATAAGGAAAAAAATGTTACACTGACTTTTATAAAAGCTGTAAAAAGATGGTTGATTTTCTTGTACAAATGTAATCTGGGGAGGTCTGGTGTATATTGTGTGTGGTTCCACTGCTCAGCCTGGGACTGAGCTCCATACATCAGCTCCTGTGACAAGCTGTAGACAGATCGACTGCAGGCCTAAGTGGATTTCACATATCCTGGTTAAGCCTTGTTTTCTGGCCGGCAGATCGAAAACAGCCCGACTCCCGCGCTTTGTATTCTCAATGTGTGTGGTCTGTATGAAGCCTTGAGTCCTGAGCTGGAGCCAAGTACAGAGTAGGCAGTGCAGGAGGTGTTTAGCTGTGGAAATATTAGTTTTAAAATGACATCAACAGAAAAGCGCTTTTGTGCTGACATTTTGACAGTATCTTTCGAATCTTACTGAAATGCCTGACATGTCATTTGGCCTCTGGTGCCTTTGTCAACCAGTGGAGCTACATCCAAAAAGAAATATATGGTAGATCACGTATGTTTAGACTGATAGAAATACAAACAGTATACCATTTTTTGGAAAAAATTTTCCCTGAACGCTGTTGCTTCCTGTCAGTGATTTTTCAGCTCCTCTCCCCTCCTCCTCTATGGCATGGCTGTTTGTTTTGGGGAGCAAGAAGCAGGAAATGAGGCGATAATAGCCAATATGTCTTTGGACCACCAACAGGAGTTAGTGAAGACTAAGACAAGCCTTTAATTTGTCAGGTGGCCTGAAGCACAACTCTGAATGAATGTTAATGTTGTTCTATATCTGCTCAATGTGTAAAGTGCCGCTGTTTGCTAATATATTAGCTATATCAAATTATTTTCTACTTCTCGGGTTGGTCCAAATGGCAAAAAAAATAAAATAATGCAGCTAATAGCTTTACGATTAATGAGGTAATAATTAGGGTTGTGCCCATGGACGATATCATCGTTATGCCGGCCAGCCATCACGATGATATCGTCCATGGGAGAGCTACCATTGTGATGCCATGCCCCCCACCCTGTCAGACACAAGCTAATCCTAGCCACGTGCGATGGACGGTATATTGACAACGGGCTTTGCGCTGTGCTGTGCAGGGTGCAAGATAGGGCACCCTCATAGGCTGTAACGTATCAGCATGCGGTAAGCACTGCAACCTGGTTTGGACATAGAGGTGTTAAGCGAGAGAGAAAAGGCGTTAACATGGAACTTTATCACACTTTCCCATCTCCCCTCACAAATTTGTGGACACCACTGTGTGTGGGCATCAATAAGTAAGTCTGATGTCCTGTGGGTACGGGACGATGTTACAGTATGTAGGATTTATGAATGTATGTTAGCAACAGTAGGCTAATTCACAAGGGTGCTATTTTATGTGAGCTAATATTGTTCTGTTCTTGTGCGCTGCAAGAGATGCATTATTGAATGCATTTTTCAATGCAAATATAACCGAGAATGTAGTTTAATCTCAGAAATGATGGTATATTAGGTTATTATTGTCTCTCTGTTAAAGGAAAACATTCCACTGTACTATCGTTACGCAAAGCACGGACATCTGATGATATTTTTTTGAATTTTTTAAAACTGTTTATCATAGAAAGTGGGTCAACTTGTAATATATTGCCCCTACCAGCAGGTGGAAGCATAGTCATGTAATATTGTCTGTTGCGATGGACAATATCATCATCTACATCGCAATGTTTTACTGTAAACATCGTTAACTGCCAATTTAGGGAGTGCCAATTTATTTATTGCCCAATCCTAGTAATAATGTATTTATTTTATGTACTTAAGATAGAGATTGAGATAAGAGCTGCATGTATGGAAAAGGTCCACAGCATTAGCAGGATTTTGTATACTAAAAGTCTATCCATACAACAGATGAACATAAAACTCTGTGACTTGGATACATGATCTCCCGTTGAATTAGTGCAGTTTTAGGCTACGTTCAGACTTAAGGCAAATAATTAAAATCAGATCTTTAGGACAGACTGTCCCTATCCATAAGTTATTTGTAAGTGATCAGATTGGATTTGTGTGCCCAGACACTGCCAACCACATCTGCATAGGTTGCTGTTGTAACGACAGGCTTGTGTAATTAAGTAGCTGGTGATGTGGCTTTCCAACGCGGGAGCATGAGAAATGGGGTCCATAATTTCGCCCTGTGAAGTCAGGGTGCAGACTACTTCCCTGACTGTTCTCTTCCATGTTGTCCTCCATAGCACTCTGCTAGAAGCAAGATGTATCCTGCTCAGCATGTTTGTCACTCTGGATTTGATGTATGCATGTCGCGTTACGAGTAACATTTAAGCGGCCAGGGCATCCAGGCTGAGATGCATATGTAGAAATCCGATTAGAACCGCATTTGAAACCGCCTCCAAATGTGGTTTGAATCCGATTAGCAAAACCTCTCATTTCATGTGTTTTTTTGTTTTTGCTGTCCAGACTGTCAAAATCAATCAAGATACAATCTGCCAATGAATATGCCAATATACAGTATATAGAATATACAGACGTGCTCAAATTTGTTGGTACCCCTCCACAAAAAACGAAGAATGCACAATTTTCTCTGAAATAACTTGAAACGGACAAATGTAATTGGCATCCACCATTATTTATTCCATATTTAATAGAAATCAGACTTTGCTTTTGATTTCTTATTCAACATAATATTGTAAATAAGAAAACAAATGAAAATGGCATGGACAAAAATGATGGGACCGCTAACCTAATATTTTGTTGCACAACCTTTAGAGGCAATCACTGCAATCAAACGTTTTCTGTAGCTCTCAATGAGACTTCTGCACCTGTTAACAGGTAGTTTGGCCCACTCTTCCTGAGCAAACTGCTCCAGCTGTCTCAGGTTTGATGGGTGCCTTCTCCAGACTGCAAGTTTCAGGTCTTTCCATAGATGTTCGATAGGATTCAAATCAGGACTCATAGAAGGCCACTTCAGAATAGTCCAATGTTTTGTTCCTATCCATTCTTGGGTGCTTTTAGCTGTGTGTTTTGGGTCATTATCCTGTTGGAGGACCCATGACCTGCGACTGAGACAGAGCTTTCTGACACTGGGCAGTACGTTTCGCTCCAGAATGCCTTGATAGTCTTGAGATTTCATTGTGCCCTGCACAGATTCAAGGCACCCTGTGCCAGGCGCAGCAAAGCAGCCCCAAAACATAACCGAGCCTCCTCCATGTTTCACTGTAGGTATGGTGTTCTTTTCTTTGAAAGCTTCATTTTTCGTCTGTGAACATAGAGCTGATGTGACTTGCCAAAAGCTCCAGTTTTGACTCATCTGTCCAAAGGACATTCTCCCAGAAGGATTGTGGCTTGTCAATATGCATTTTAGCAAATTCCAGTCTGGCTTTTTTATGTTTTTCTTTCAAAAGTGGAGTCCTCCTGGGTCTTCTTCCATGGAGCCCACTTTCGCTCAAAAAGCGACGGATGGTGCGATCAGAAACTGACGTACCTTCACCTTGGAGTTCAGCTTGTATCTCTTTGGCAGTTATCCTTGGTTCTTTTTCTACCATTCGCACTATCCTTCTGTTCAATCTGGGGTCGATTTTCCTCTTGCGGCCACGCCCAGGGAGGTTGGCTACAGTTCCATGGACCTTAAACTTCTTAATAATATTTGCAACTGTTGTCACAGGAACATCAAGCTGCTTGGAGATGGTCTTGTAGCCTTTACCTTTACCATGCTTGTCTATTATTTTCTTTCTGATCTCCTCAGACAACTCTCTCCTTTGCTTTCTCTGGTCCATGTTCAGTGTGGTGCACACAATGATACCAAACAGCACAGTGACTACTTTTCTCCATTTAAATAGGCTGAATGACTGATTACAAGATTGGAGACATGTGTGATACTAATTAAAGAAACTAATTAGTTTGAAATATCACTATAATCCAATTATTTATTATCTTTTCCAAGGGGTACCAACAAATGTGTCCAGGCCATTTTAGAATATCTTTGTAGAATAAGCAATAATTCATCTCTTTTCACAGCTTCTTTACTTTATTCTATGACATACCAAAGGCATGCAAGTATACATGATAAAATAGCTTTTAATTTCATCACTTTTCAGGAGGAATGAAGCATTATTTCAATGAGCTGTAAGGGTACCAACAAATTTGAGCACATCTGTAACTGTGCCGGCAGTCTGAACAAGACTCTTTTCTTTAACATGTTTGCTAAGGTTCCTCAGCGGATTGTTTCCAGGACTTTTCTGCTCAGGACCTCAGAGGTTTGATTTGTTGAGGTTTTGATGAGCAAGTGGTTTTTACAGTATGTAGGATGGATTGATGATCCACTGCACTGACTTATCATCAACAATATTTCTGCTGTATTAGATGTTTCTGTCATTTCAGGGCTTGATGTTAGGTTGAGACAAAGTGAAGGCTTTTTTGTGTAGTTTACTGATTGATCAGCTCTCCATGTCACACAATTTGGGAGAATCACGAGAAACAGAGTGACATAAATTCTTCCTTCTTATAGCGGGAGTGACTGATCATACAACGCTTGTTTTGTAACATTGATGAATTAGTCCCAGTGGAAACGTACACAGAAAAGCTGAAGATGCTTTTGACCCTGAGTTTGATTTGGGAAAAACAGATTTTCTTGAAGAAAAAAAGTTGTGTTTTTGCAGGCTCAAGCTATTATAGTACTTCACAGTAATTGTCAAAGAATGCTATGGTTCTAAATTGGGTATATGTGACTTTGTCTGTTCTAAAAATAAAGTGTCAACTGCACTACTTTGTCAGAACCCAGGGCTATGGACAGTGCTGGTAATATATAGACCAATAGTTGGCTGTAGCTTCACACAGTTTTCTCACAAGAAAACCCAATGCCTTAGTATATGTTATACAGCTGTAGTGTGAGGAAACTGTTGCTGCTTTCTCAATTTACAGCAGACTGTCAGGTAAGATGGCTAATCTTTGACGTACTGTATCCTCCATTTGCTAATTGGCTCAGCTGGAGCTTATTCTGAAGTCGCTCCTTCTTGCCTTTCAATACGCAAACACGTTTCATGAACAACCTGATGTAACACAAACCTTCCCTCTGCCAGTTTTAATAAAGACTCTAAGTGATTTTCTTGTAAATGGCCACTGACAAGAACATTTTCTCATAAATCAATTATTGTTTTTATTGAGAGGATACGAAGAAGCAGCAAAAGCTGATCATTTGTCTCTGTTTTATTAATGAGCATGTAGACCACTGCACATTTAGCTTACCTCTCTAAATCCAGTCCATTATAAAATATAAATATCTTCTGAAGGCCTGCTTTTAGTTATTAATTTTAAAGTTGCACTGATTCATATTGATTCATACTGGATAAAATGACACGGTTTAAAGTCCCACTTATAGAATTTTTTTAAGAATATTAAAAAATACTCTGTTATGATTCATACTTTTTTTTTACACTGTTTTCCCACATAAAAAGTTTAAAAAAAGATGAGGAGTCTGTTGTGCACTAAAATCAGGGACTAGCAGATGTATCAGAGTGGTAAGTAGTTATCATTTTTTATGTTTAGTTTGTTAGCTGGCAGTGGCTGACAGCTACATTGACAGTGTGTTTTTGCTCTCTGTACTGACAGTCCGCTCTGCGTGGGGGGTGTCAGGTTTCTTTGCTGGCTTTTGTGAATAAGACAGTGATTACCTTACAGATTAATGATTTACCTAATCAAGCTTGACCAGTATATGTTTGAATCTCAAATTTTATGAAAGTTCTCAGACATTTCCCCCTTTAGTAGAGTAATGAGAAATCACCTCTTAACAACTTTAGACAGATACAATTAAGTATAGTTAAGAAATTTTAGGGGACATAAACATAAGAAAAACACATTTTTGAGTGGTTACTCATATTGACAAACTCACAGAGAATGATCACCCAATTCTGCAGTCCACTTTAGTTTTACGTAGTTGCTAATTTCAGCTAATTATTTTGGTTTTACAGCCCGCAACTTTACTGTGTTGATTCACTCACCACTCTCATTAACTTTGTTTACAGATGCAGCAGGCAACTGTTTTTAGTGAAAAACCTAAACTCACTATGATGCTACCTGCCCAGCACCAAACAGCACACTGGCAAAGTAAGCAACTAGCTGGTGAACATAATGGAGAGTTGATGCTATAAGGGATGGCCTGGAGGGACATCAAAGGCATGCCTCTGATTGGTTGATGGTTCGGTTAGGTTTAAGCATGAGGAGTGAGATTGGTTAAAGGTCCAATGACATGGTGCTTTTTGGATGGTTTTATATAGACCTCAGTGGTCTTAGTGGTACTGTATCTGAAGTCTCCCGAAATTCAGCCTCAGTGCTGGATTACAGCCACTGGAGCCAGTCCCACAATGAGCTTTCCTTATGTGCTATTTCTGATTCTGTATCTATTAAGGGCGGGGGGGCAACGTGGAGGGTGAGGGTGTGGCCTTGACCAACTGCAACTTTGCTCATGTGAAAGCCATGATGTCTCTCTCTCATAGGCGGGCCAAATTCTCTGGGCGGGCAAAGTAGAGAAAGGGGAGGTAACCTTTCCCCTTATGACCTCATAAGGAGCAAGATTCCAGATCAGTCCATCTGATCATTAATTTTCTCAAAGGCAGAGCAGGATACCCAGGCCTTGGTTTACACCTATTGCCATTTCTAGCCACTAGGGGACTATAGGAAGGCTGGGGGAATGCATATTCAAATTTTCATGCCATGGGGCCTTTAAGGTTGGAGTTAGAATATCAGGGAAAGACAATCTGAGTGAGAATAGGGTGGGTCATGCCTTTGCCCATTCTTCCGGACCAGAAGTTTAAAGGGCCAGATATTTCCCTCAGAAGTTGGAAAGCGAGTAAATATTCAACTTACAGTTTGAAACTTAATTGGGGCAGCAAGTTTCTTTTCCTTGTTCCTTTCTCTCACAGCATGTTCTTTTCACTGACCTCAAACAACCAAATATCTGTCAGGTCAATTTGTTCAGCCCATCTTTGTGTGTCACATTCTTAGTCCATCCATCTCTCCTTAACCCAGACGTGTTAGCCTCGGCAGCCTGATTAGAGGGGGCAAGTAGAGGATATTCCTTAAAGAAACTGGGACAAATCCTAAAAATGTTTCCAGCCTGGCCCCAGATGTCTGCATGAGGAAGGGCTGCAAGGCCACCGGCTTCTCCTTGATTTAGCATGCAGAAGTGAGACAGAATCAAGAGAATCAAGAACTCAGTAATTACACATTTTGATCACAACTGGTGCTTTAAATTGATTGCGATCAGACTCAAAAAGAAATCATGTGAACGACTCAATGTACTAACAAGGTTTTAAGAGTGAGCACTCTTTTTGTCAGTGTACTCTCAAAAGTGCCACAGGTAGACACAGTGTCTAATAAGTCTCATAATTAGAAAAGACAATGCTTGAAGCAGAATAAAAAAGAAAATATAGAAGCTTCCTCTCTGTCAAGCCCATCTCATGAGACAACCACCAACTTCAGGGCACGGTCACACATTTGTGAATTCACGTGAGTGACCATTGCCCGCTGAGGCGATACCGGCTATTGGTTAGAATCAATCAACGTCTCTTCCATCTTGGCTCCCATTTGTAATAAATTTGGAGTGCTGTTGGTAGAGAGAAAAACAAAAACATTTGGTGCTGCCTACACTGAGTTATCCTCCTGCTAGAGTTAGCACCCAACAGGCTTAAACAGGGCAGGTTTTAAACATGTTATTAGCCTCTAAACATGTTTAAAATGTCATTAAAAGTGCCTACCCATGTGTAGTGATTCCTTCTGAGTGAACGTAGTGAATCTGACTGCTGTAGATGTAAAAGAAATGCATGAACTCAACTGTGTTTAGTTCCGGCAGTTAGAGACCTTAGGGACCGTCTACAAACTACAACACAGAAAAGAGATAAAACAAAAATATATAGGCTATCAATTTAATGATTAAATAAGGTAGTGTCTCCAAACTTACCTCAATTATAACTTGTCTCCTGCTAGTTGTACTACAGCACTTACTTTAAAAAAATAAGCATATGCTTATTTGTAGACGGTCCAGAAGCACTCCTTGCAGTATCAACACAGGAACTATACACAGCTGAATTAGCACAACTAGACACTACCTTATTTAATCATTAAATTGATAGCCAACATATTTTTGTTTTATCTCTTTTCTATGTTGTAGTTTGCAGACGGTCCCTAAGCTCTCTAACTGCCGGAACTAAACACAGTTGAGTGCATTTCTTTTACATCGCCGGTGTGAAAGTATTTTGGATTTCCAGTGAGTTATGTTGACAATGTTTGCGTAAAAAAGCACAGTTTGCAAGATCTGATTTGTGCATGTAAGACACTTAATTGTTCAGAGAAGAGCGTGGACGTGGCTGTTTTATTGTTTTTGTTTGTTTTGTTGTGAACTTGTATGTCATCTTCTGTGAAGAAGATTGCAGTTACAAAAGAGAAACTCGATGGCAGGTTATCTTGCTAGTTTCCAATTGATTGAAGATATGAGTTATTGTTACATTATGTTGTTAATAAATGTTTTACATTTGACAATGTAGTGTGGTACATTGCAAACAAAGGTCAGATATTATAATGCATAGTCTAAAAATGGAATAGTAACCTGTGCTTTAAAAAAATGTAAAAATCTAGAATTTAATCGAACCGTGACCTTTGAATCGCATATATAATCCAATTGAGGATTTCAAGAATCGTGATACATCTATTTGACAGTCTAAGTGGCATTACCAAGTAAGTATGAGGCACGTTTGGCGAGAACATTTGAGTGCTGGTTAATGGAACTTTCATCCCCAAAATATTGAAAAAGATGGGAGAGAGAGATTGCTAGTGGTGTGATATGAGCAACCGGCACTTAACTGAACTGTATTCAAGAGCACAAGCAAGAAAGTGAAAAAGGAGTGAAAGAGCACAGGCAGCTTCCTCCCACACACAGCTGCTATATCGATCTGCTGGTCAACAGCAACAACTCAGCTCCTTGTGGTGCAGGAAAGATTTTCAGACAGTCTTGTCATGTAGAGGTTTCCTTCAATGGCTGTGTTTGCCTGCTGTAACATGGCTATCAGCCACACACCGAGGTTTGTATTTACATGAACCTTTGATATCTTATAACATCTAACATATCTAACACGTGTGTCCTATGTGGCCATTATTAAACAAATTGTGAATATTTACCGAGGCGTTCGAGCAACAGTAAGTTACTTCCCTATACATGGGAAATAAATGATGCCGTTTTGCTTTTAGTACTCTATGCTTACTGTAACAGTAGGCTTGCTTTGCCAGACCCTCCAAAGCGTGCTGGAGGAAAGTCTGGCTACTCCACATAGCATTCATGATGGGAGAAAAACATGCTCTGGTTTATATCTGGTTGATATCCTAAAAATCCGGCGCATTTTCCGACAGCAACGGAGCAGTCGCGGAAGTGGAACGTCAAGGATATAGACTACTGTAACAGTAGAAGTAAAGACCCTAAAAACGTTAAGTATATTAAGATTTTAAATGCCACAAAAACCTGGTAAATATGTCACTAAGAACAAGACAACATGTTTTTACAACTGCAACCTTTTTAACTTAGTTGTGTCATTGGCTTCAGATTGTTAACAGTAAAAAAATAAATAGACAGGCATTGGTTTGTGCCATATCTGTAGCCTGGTCGCTCTTTTTCACTTGTCAGATACCCTAAGTTTATAAAGATGAAAAATATTGAGCTGCTCAATAAAAAATTTATTTAAACAATAAAAGTTGAAGAACACAGGGATAAGGTGTAGACATATCCTCTGTGTATGTATAGATATATATATTTGCAGTAATATATATATATATATATATATATATACTATAAATTATAATACACAATAAATTATTAAACCTGTTGCATCTTGTTGATCTGTTGACTTATGAATTAATTAATTGTTGCAGATTTAGTTTTCTTGTTTCTGCCTTTTATGAAAGGTTCAGACAGACCTAAGCCAACAGACTCTGCTCTTCCTTATCGGTATCAAATCTGAGCTATATTTATGTGTCTGACATAAATGAAACGTGGTAGGCTGGACCAGGAACAATGCAGTATGTTCGTTTATATTTTAGATTTTTTTGGGTTCATTTTAGGCCTTTATTTGGATAGGACAGCTTAGACATGAAAGGGGAGAGAGAAGGGGAATGACATGCAGCAAAGGTGCCGTTGGTCTGAGTCGAACCTGTGGCTGCTGCGTAGGAGTAAACCTCTATATACGGGCACCCACTCTACCAGGTGAGCTTACCAGGGACCCGAGTATGGTCATTTTTAGCAGGGTGTGTTAAGGCAATTTAAAAACAAAACAAATAATGTTTTAGTTTTGTTTGAATTTTTTGTAGATGTTTAATCCCCATTTCTGATCTCCTAATGTGTTTGTGATTTCTCTGCTGCCTATTAATTTATACATTTTTCTGTCTTGATTGGAGAGTAGATTGACTCTACTTGTGTTTCTGCATACAGCCCAGTAAAAAAAAGCTTTTCCTTAAGCCCGACACGACTGATTCTTTTTTAGATACGTCATTATGTAGTTCAAATGTTAGCTTGGTATAAAAAATGACATGAGGCAAAAGCCATGTGTCTCTGACCATTGCATCACCGTGACACCATTAGTCTTAGTGCTTTCAGTCTTTCTTTAGATTTGTTACAGAGCTGTGCAGATCTTACAAGTGTCACAGTTAGCTAGAGCTATTTGAAACCTCAACCTGTAGGCAGATCCCAGAGGCCGAGCTCAGAGACTGCGAGGCCTTCACAAGTGTGAGTAATAGTTCTGAATTACAGTCACTGTCTGGAAACTTGTCGAAGAAAACCAAGGGGAGCTCTATGCAGAGGTCCTCTCTCTGAATAATAGTGTAGCTATGTACAGTATCTAATGATATCCTATTGCTCTGATGGACAATCATACTCCTGCAGCTGCCACCTATTGGGTCCATATCATTGACATGACCCAATGCTTGATAAGAATTCAGAGCAACAGAGCAAACAGTGAGGTAACCCTGGTAGAAATGTGGTCACACATTATATTGACAATTATCAATACACAATTTTTGGCACATGTTACTATGTATTGCTAATTATCTGTCTTTTACAAATTAAATGTATTGTCAAATGGCTGGCTGTCTCTACAACTATGAAATGGATCGCCCTGAAATTCATGTCCTCACAGGATGAATCCTAATGAGTTTTTGTGATCACCTAACTTTTTCATGCCTACATGAGGTTGACGTTATTGGATGGATTTGCTGCACGCCTTCATGAACCCCTCAGGATGAATAGTAATCACGTTTGTGATTCTTTAACTTTTCATCTAGTGTTGTCAAACTATTTCCCCTTTATGACCTTTATTTGTGTGTAGCACAAAGAGCAAATAATAGCATGCTAACACGCTAAACTAAGATGATGAACATGATAAATATTATTATACTTTTGCATGCCATAGTTAACAAGACTTAGTGGGTTGAATAAAAGCTGGAGATACCAGTGTGTTGCCAGGAAGATGCTGTTTGCATTGAAAGGCAAGTCCCAACAAATTCAGGTTGATATGAGGTCAAGGTTCATCATGATGATTTCAGACACAGTATGTGTTCAACGTGGGTAAAAGTCTTGGTAGGTTCCACAATCCATCCCAAATTCCCTTTAGACGACACAGCACTTGGGTTAGCTCACTTTAAGCTCTGCTGCCAGATTTGCAGTTTACCAAAGGCCTAATTCCGACCTTACATTTCCCTTAAGTGGTTTTAACACCATTCCATCGCATAGTAGAGATGTTCCGATACCGGTATCGGTATCACTTCTGATACCACCAAAAACGCTGGTATTGGTACGGGGAAGTACTGCAGTTTATGCACCAATCCGATACCACATAATAAAGCCCAAAAGAAAATCTATGTTAAAGATGTTCTTTTTCTGTTAGAACTGACTGTCAAACAGGATAATAAAAGAAAGTTCTGTGGCGTTCATTGTTTTTCTTTGTTCATGTTTTACAAAGAGTTTAACCTGAGCCAGACCGACAACAAAGATAGAAATCATGTCACATCCATACAGGGATAGTAGTATACAACTGTTAAGACATAATAAAATATAAATAAAATATATATTGCCGATACACAAGTTGAGCTATCAGAATTGGTATCGGGAAGAAAAAATTGTATCGGCCCATCTCTTCTGCATAGGTTTGAATATGAAAAGTGGCATTAGTGGTTTCTTGCAAGAAGCACACCTTAGACATGGAAGGTGTGAATCCCTCACCCATATCATGTTGTCCAAATGTATATAGTAATCTAAGCCAAACTGAAATATTCACTGAACCCACAGCTATGATATGGTCTTAATGTAAATAAAATATCAGCATACAGTACAAACATGGCATATACATCGAATATGTTCAGTTCTGTTGATAGATCTTTGAATATTGCTCCAAAACTCAAAGATCAGTCCTGCTAGCTGAAGCTTCATATTTAACAGACAAATATGGGAGTGATATCAAGCTCCTCATCTAACTTTCAACAAGGAAGTGAATACATGTATATCCCAAGCTATTAAACTATTCTTTTAATGGCTTGTCTTTCCCCAGGTCCTTTCTCTAAGCAAGAGAAATTATTTTAAACTGCTATATCAATAAAGTTAATAAAGTTGAAGGTTTGAGGCGGGAGAGAGGTTATATACACCTAATTAGCACAGGTACTATTACAAGTGTTATAACAACTGTTAAAATATAGTAATAAGTGTTATATAAATAAGTGTTTTGGCTTACAACATTTAAAGGCTGCACCTACACATAAAGCACATAGCACATACTCAACCTCTGAATAGAAACTGCTTATTAAAGTATTTGTGGATAAAAACTAAACCAGCCTTTAATCATGTAAAGCTCCTTTGTCCAAAGAAGAACACAAATCAGGCAGTAGCTGTCAATGTGCTGGCAAAATAATTTGGGTACCGTATGTCGGCCTTTAAACTTTCTAGTTGTTGTCCATTAAGAAAGAAGGAAAGAAAATACAATGAAACCCAATGTCAGGGCCATATGAAGAAACATTTAGTCAGCGTCATGTACAAGCTGTTTGAATAAGTATTAAATCTCTGTAGTGTTTCTTAGATTAACCGGCATATTTTAAACTCTATAAAAAAACTTGTACACCAACATTGGACTGTTACCATCCAGTCTCCGTCAGTGTCTTATACGTGTTGTTCTTGTCCTTTTCTGGGAATTTGTCTAAATGTTCCGACATATTCAAATGTGTTCCCATGATGTTTGTTCTGTCTCTCGTTGCCTCCATCACCGTGTGGCTCATTGAAACTGCATTGTCTTTCCAGGTGGCGAGCGTAACTGTGGAGTACATGAGCTGATCTGCGTCAGAAAAGGTATGGCAGATCAGAGCTCTGGGAAGTTGACCTTTGACCTCACACTCCACCTTCCTCATCAGCATTTATCACTGTCACCGTTGACACTTGTCCTTGTTCAACTGTGTGCTGTGCTGCCTTCGCTGTCGTTGGGCTGTGATGTTTGTTTGAGCCTTGTCACTAATAAGTACTTTGAGCATAAAATATTTTACAATCTCATTTCCCATTTCTCATTTGTAATAACACTTTTCTTAAAAAATGATTGCAATATTGGCACTGTCAACCAATTGAGCCATTGTTCCTGTCTCGTTACTTAGTAAGTTACTGTACCCCATAATTGTTAAGTACATTCTTACTCTGTCCTATCTTTTGCCCAGTAAGTATGTACTAATGCCCTGTATAAACCAAATGATTACACTGTAATTTGCAGGTTGTAATCTAAAATGTTACTCTTGCGTTATTGTGGATATATATTAATTCATTCAGTAAAGAAGACCTTAATGGATAAACCACACTTTACTAAATAGGCAATGCCCAAGTTATAGTTTGCATATACGTGAAGTACATGATGTATTTCTTGACATGTCATAAAATTGACTAGACATGAATTATTTTTATGTAACTGCAGGTATTGAAGGTCATGGTGGTGCTGTAACTGAAATAACAAGCTTTTAACGAATCAAGCCGGTTAGAATAATCATAATTATTCATGTTGAGTCAGAACACTCAGTGCCACTTTTTGCCACGGCAGTATTCATGTTCTGGATGGAGATGACTCTTCAGAGAGTGCTTCTCACAATGTATGAGCCAGCTGAATGGACTGGTTGTGTAAGTGTGTGCGTGTTGAATCATTTGGGATATCCCATTTATTTTGTGATTGTTGAAGATTCCAGGTGTGTGTGTTTGTGTCTCTCTCTCTCTCTCTCTCTCTCTCTCTTTCTTTTCGGGGCATGTGTGAACATGTGTGGGAGTGTGTATCAGAGTGCTGGTGAGAGTGCTCATGGACTGCCTGTGGAGTGTGTGGGTGTCTTAGAGGTTTAGAGATTGTTTTGTGCTTTTTGACATTTTACATGGCAACTGTTTCTATGCAGACAGAAAGAACATAACAAAGGCAATGAAGACGTGCAACAATAAACAAAAATACCAAGGCTAGATGTCAAAAGTGACAATAGAAAGCAACTAGCACAACTTAGATTAAAAAACACATTTAGATTTGTTTTCCACTTATGTGCAGTAGTTGTTCCTTATATTTGACTGTAAAATGTATGCAAATGATTTTTAAACACCTCCTATACCATTTAAACCTAGACATTACATACTATTTGAGGAACTTAGCCTCAACTGTCCATCAATTTTGTTATTTGCATACAGTACCTGAGTCAAGTTGTCATGGCAACAGGGTCAGCTGAGTAGCCCAGATGTCCTTTCCGCCAGCAACATCCTATTGCTCCTCCACGGGATCGCTCAGTGCTCCCAGGCATTGTGGGAAATGTAGTACTTCCTGTGTGTCTTTTGGCTTACCAAAAGGTTGGTCATTGTTTCCTTGGGCTGTGGCTGGTGATTGGACAGTGTTGGATATTGCCATATACATACGTTATGCTTCTTCCTATCATATAGTTATGTCAAAATAAAAGTTATTATTTATATGGATCATGTCATCTACTGAGTGAAATAGGCATTGTCTTTTTCACCTACGTTGTTACCCACTAGGTGATCTAAGCAGCATTTGTTGTCACATACAGCAAACATCTCCTCCCTATCCGCGAGCTACCTGTCCCCTGAACACACTGTAAAAACCGCAGTCTCTGTAGACAGCCCAGGGTCTACAAACGGCAACAAAAACAAACTGTGCTCACCTGCACCACAAAGCATACACAAACAGTGTTCCAGCCAATAACCGACAAGAAGGATTTGGAGGTGGAGTTGGGGGGTTAGTGCGCTGAAGCACAGAAGGGAGGGGGAGCGGATGGGAGGAGGGAGGGAGGGACAAGCTAGTCTTGTTTTCTTTGAAAATACTTCTATAAAGCTTTGTCCTGTTTCTACATTTAAACTGGGCGTCTTATGCAAATCAGTTGTTGCACCAGGTTAATATCCTATTAATATCCTGTGTTGCCTGCGCTACATCTAAACACAGCCTGTATTAAACTCTGCATCTGCATCGGAGAATGGTGTAGGCATCTTAGATATTGTCAGGTTTATTTTTTCCCCAAAATCTTTAACAGTTCCCCTTAATAAGAAATACCAAGCCCACACCAAACTGAGTTTTCCGTTAACAAGGACATTTGTTGATATAATTTTCTTACTTCCAAGCTACAGACGTAACATTGTCATATAGTATTTATGTATTTAAAATTATTCAACATATAGTCAGGAATTCCTCTTTCCTCAATTTACTGTGATCATCATGATGAGGGAGCAATTTGAAGTTTCCTAGAGTTATTATGCTGTAGTAAATTCCAAATAAATGTCTTTTTGATGAATTTTATGTTTGGTTCTTGTCATACTTTTTTAATTCAATGAAAACACTAACTCTAAAGACTCTTTAAAAGATGCGTTGTACAGTTTGTAACCAATACAAGGTTGCTTTCCCAAATTATTGGTCTCTGAGCTTCTTGTGTAACAGTCAGCATTCAGTCCCCCGCATATTATCTAATGGCTATTCTCAGTATTTTTAATGGAGTGCAGTAGAAAAAAAGGTTGTAAATGTATTAGCTAACACTGAACATATGTTCATTGTATGTGTGTGCATGTGTGATTTCAGTATTAGAGTCCTTAACAATAACTGGCATGTTTCTGTGTTGTGCTTTACTCACAAATATATGGTAAATGTCCCCATTTTTTTCTTTCTTATTGTTAATGTATAGTGGCCCAAACATTTTACTTTGACTCGTTTCTTTAATCAAGATCATGTATAATAAGTCAAATGTTTAAAACTTATGATTTATTACTTATTATCAGTATGATCTTTAGTTAGTTCCAGTTAGTGGCTGCAGTTTTGAATACCAACTGATAAGCAATTTGGCAGACGTAAAGTAAGAATCTAAATGCTCTTAAGGACTTATTTTGCATTTGAATTAGTGTAGTGAGTTTCAGTTTGATAAAATTGAGACAGGTTAAAAAGAAACAATCTTAGACATCCTTGACCAGGCATCACCGACACATCAACGCTCAACGTATGGTGATGGGAAGAAAAGGGAGGAATGAAGCCTGAATAAATACAAAAATATTAATTGTAGCCTTAAATCAGGAAGCCAAAAGTAAAGAGAGAAACTGTCTGTAGATTTCTGTGATTGAATATTCTTGTCCCTGTTTGAGCCTGTTGGGGAATTATACAGAACAGGATCCCGCTCCGTCTGTGCTGTGAATAATTCAGTCATCAGTGAGAAGCTGGTACAGTGTGAGCAGACAGGCATTCCCGTGAGATAATGCCTCCTGTTACCAAAACATTGTGTGTGTTTTTCTGTGTGTGTGTGTGTACAAAAAAAACAGTGTTTACTGCACTACAGACTGAAACAAATGCTAAAGTGCAGGCAGTGTAGTGAAGTTGCTCGCAGTGTGACACTGTTGCCTGAGTCCAGTTAATGGCCATTATGAATAACAGAAAACATCATCACCATCATCGATTGAAAAATAAGATGTCATCTAAGTACACTCGCTTGCCGAATGCGCTCATTATGGTTTAATTAAACCAAATGGACTCTACACGTAGTGATTGCCGTGTTGCAGAGATGAATTCATCATTGAAAATGATCTCAGCAGTAATTTGAGCAGTCATGTGAGGAGTGTATTATTTCTAATTGCTCTTAAAAAACCTTTGTACCCTCCCCCCTTGCTTTTATAATTTCTCTTTTCTCACGTCTTACTTTATGACCCTTCAGTGGGCTGTCTAAGACATTAGCACTAGATTGTTGCAAATGTAGAGGATCTACAACTGTATACAGGCACATAATTTAGTTTTTTTTCCTATTTTTGTAAACACCTGATTTATGTAAATTATTAATAGTTAGGGTCTCAAATTGTATTAGTCTACCCATGATGCTTTAGTTTCCTCTTCACAAGGAGTACTACACACAGTATAATGCTTTTTATGGTTCTGGAGGGAGCTTTCTAAAGTCTGAGTAAATAACCCTGATGTTACAATAATAAATTACATTTATCAGACAGGGGGAGTCAAACTAAATGATGCCATTTGTTGTGATGCCTAACCCAAACACTGTTTTATAACCGTATAAGCTAGCTAGCTGCTAACTTAAATGCTGAAGCTTGCGTAGGATCCCAGTTACGTTTGGCAATGAAGTTCAGTTACTACATTTATTGTGTTTTTGGAGCTTGGTCCATAGTTGTAACTTTAAATCAGGACATCTAGGCCTGTGTTTATTTAATTTGACATATTGTTTTTAATCTTTCTCTTACAAGTCACCCCACTTCATAGATGAGCAACATTAATATGATAGAGTCCCCCCCTAAAGGCAGTATTTTGTCAAGGCTGTATAAATAAACTCGACTTGACTATTTTAAATCCTAAATATTTCAATCCTAAGTAGTTAAACATTCATTCTATGTTGTGTCAAGTGTTAAGTGGGCCTGGAGGAGAGTCAGTATCAGTTAGATTGTAAATTCTACATTCTTTTTACTTTCCACTGTATTCCACAATCCAAATCCCTCTCACCATCATCAGTACAATACAGAGTGGTTTGCAAGTTTGCTTTTTCTATCACAAACTTTGTGTGATGAAGTTTGTATGCAGTGTTTGGAAGTGTGCGGTTCATACATAAATCCTTGGTGCAGCCTGCATGTTACACTGTGAATACTAACCTCTGCATTGCTGAGAAAAAGGAGACAGCATTCACCGTTTCATCCCAAAATGCACCCCACATTGCACTTGCCTCTATTCTGATCCCTATTTTCCTTGCTGACCACATGAAGTGCACATCACACAATGTGGGAATCATATTCAATCATGAATTTTAATTTTTTTCTTTCTTTTTTTCTTGATACCGGTGCTAAAACGATACTTTTAAAATGGTGCCGGTGCCTGAACCGATACTTTAAAAAAATAGGGAATAGGGTATTTTACAGTAACTTTAATGCACCATCAGGCTTACTGGTTTCAAGTGAACACACATCTGTTTTGTTTTTCCGACAAAGGCAGCAGCACACTGCTTAAAGGTACCGCTGTTGGAATCCTCTACGGTGAAATACAGTCGCACTTTACTCTGTTTAGCTGTCGGCATTTTAACCGTGTTTAATCCAGCTGCTAGCCAATGGTAGGCTAACGTTACCTGCTGTCAATTGAAGTGTTAACTAGCGTCACGTGCATTGATGCTTCTGTTGCCTCAAACGTTGGTTTCAGAGCATCAGAGAGCAGCGCAAAAGGCATTTATTTGGCACCGAAATGAGGCACCAAAATCTGCGTTGTGATTCGATCCGGTAGATAACGATTGTTTAGGCACCAGTGCCGTATTAGCACCAGGTTTTGGCACACAATACCAACTATTGGTGCTTTCACAAAAGATTTACTCAATGAGATTTTAGATAAAATCTGAAGTGGGTAGAGGCAAATAATTGAAAACAGTTTGGTTAATGCAGAAAACTACATCACTTTACTGTTATGCAGCCTTTAAAACCAGGAAAAGACAATACTTGTGTCATATCACAATATTATCTTATCCAAAATTTAAGATGATATCTGGCCTAATATATCGGTCAATATAATATTGGTCGATATATTGCCCAGTCCTAATTCATTTGCAAAGACACAATCAACCTGGATAAGTCTTTTCAATGAGTCACACTCAACAGAAATGGCTTTAATAGGGGGTTATTTACTGCTTTGGCTGGTTATTGCCTCATAGCCTTTAGTAATGTCTGAACAACATGGGAGCAATTCCCTCCCTAAATTAAAAACAGTGCCTTATCTAGTAAGCTGTAAATAATTGTGTCAAATGTCTCCTTACTTGTTGGACAATATGTTTTTCTGACAGCACAAGACAAGATCCAGTCAGTATATAGCCGTATTGTGTAGTGACAATTAAATAGCAGGTCTGACTTTTAATGTGTACCAGCTTGTGAACAGTCAGTGAGCCACTCATCCTCAATGTGCCCCTAATTGCAACACATATTTTGCCATTATTTTTATCAAATTAATTTTCTGAACTCCCTGCAGCAGGTGACAGTCAAACTCTTGAACCAAAGGTTGATTGCTCCTGTCCTGATCTTTTGTAGAGGTCTATGAAGGCAAGGCAAGGCAAGGCAGCTTTATTTGTATAGCACATTTCAGCAACAGGGCAATTCAAAGTGCTTTACACAAAAACAGTTAAAAAAAATAAAAACAGATAACACACAAGAAACAGTTAAAATAAAAATAAAAACAGATAAAACACAGGAATAAAAGTTACAGTGCAGTATAAGAAATTAAACATTAAAGAAATGAACATCATTTAAAGTGAAAATGTTCAACTTAATTATTTTGGTTTAGTACGAGTTTGCAAGGGTTACATGAAAGAGTCAGCAGCGGTTAAGGGCAAAATGTCACAAGGGTTGATTTGCCACCAGAGAGAAGAACAACTGAAAAACATACGCTTGGATAGTTAAAGCTGGAAGTCTCCTCTGTGACCAAACCTGATGATGAAATAGCATCTCCAAGAAGATGTCGGAAGATGAAATATGAGGTGGAAAGTAATACGACTGGCTGATTGTCTTCATCAACAGGGTTTATTTTGCATATCTGATGATGTTTCCAAAGCAAACCGTATCTACTGATGTGTGAGAGTCGTTGCGTTTAATGAGATCTGACCTGCCTGTGTGTCTGGATTTTGGAGTGACGCTGTCCCTGAATCTGTTGCTATGGCAACACACCGGTTGTATCTTTAGTGACACTCTCTCTCTCTCTTTCTCTCTCTCTCTCTCTCTCTCTCTCTCTCTCTGTATATGCTACTGAATTTGAGTGTTGCATTAAAGAACGTATTATACTGTCTGTAAAAGTGCTTCATGCTCTCTTTGAACATGAACCACATGAATCTAAATATTAATTAACACAGATTCACATTATTAAACATGATGAGATGATGAGACTACTGCTGTTTTGGCTTTTATTTTATTTTTTTGCCAAAATAAGTTGTCTGATTTACATAAACGATATGATATATTTTCAGCGCCATGTATTTTTGCTGCCATGCTGTGTTAGCCTACTTTGCAAACGTTTCTCCTAAAAAGTAATCAATTGGCCATGATCTCATTTGTATACCAACACTATACCAATGTTTGTGTGCTCACATTTAATAGCTGCAACTTTAACTTGAATTTCCATGTCTCAGTCTCTCCAGAGGTGCTGGGGTTTCTGACAGCCATCGGACTCTTCATCATCCTCATGACCCTCCTGTTCTGGTACCTGAACAACAAGTTGGCACTAGAGAACCCAGGGAGCCTTCAGTGCCTTGATGACTTCAGGAAAAAAGCCGATTTGCAAGGTAAGCATGCTCTTGTGCACTTTTTGTACTAAAAGGTTTCAATGCACATTTTACCATAATTGTTTCAACATGTCAGATAACACTACACCTAATGCCCCTTGTAATTGACATTTTTGAAACTATTTAACTATTTAACCAATACTACAGGACCTACTTGTGAACGATGTGTCTATGGTAGTTGCCATTTGGACCATACACTTCAGTTTACACGGTTTTGGTTGAATCCAGGCCACTAGAAATTTCCACACAAAGAATTGTCCAGTAATAGTAAGTAATATCACCATTTACCAAATGCAAAAACGTTTATTTTGTGTAATATACCAAATAAATGTATTATTATTATTATGATTATTATTTTTATTAATAATCATAATAATAATAATAAAACATATCCTACTCTTGCAGTTTAAGGCACAGATTATAACTGCACCATGGTCCTTCTTAAGAGCTTCCACATGATTCTCCTTTCATTGTTCAGAGGTCCAACCTGAGCTCCAACTAGAAAAGTTAGACTCAAGTTATTTGTGTTGTCCAGCCACTGCATAACATTATGGAGCCATGCCACCGACTTGCACCATGTGGCCTGACCTCTACATGGGGACATTTTCCACTGGCACTGGCCTTTCTCAACCTATAAGGGGATTACCATTCTGACAGATAGTAGGCCTGTTTACTTGTCATCCATCCACAGGGCTTCAGAAGGTTAAAAGGTTGGTGGCCCCAGGGAGCCTGCACAGGGAGTGGGCTCTACACTGAGAATCCACCTGGTAAACATTCAGTTAAAAACAAAGGGAGGCAATATATAAAGCGATGAGGCGATTGTTCTTGGTGTCTTTTCCTGTTTATCTTTGTGAACAATGACTGTTTTAACAAAAACATGGGACAATTATGTTTATTTTTCATAGATTGTGGTGAATTATATTGTGATGTAGTGATGGAATATTTCTCTACTGTTTTCTGAGCCCAAACTGGTATTTTGTAGACTGACAATGTTTTTGATAGATGCCAAATATTTTATTCTTTTTGTTTCATGCTCAGGAACTAAACACACTTTGCAAATACAGTTAGTTAGAAATACAGTAAGGAGAGATTGTTCATTCTGCACAGGAAGTCGTTTTAAAGCTCTGCTGCCCCTTGCTGGAACATATGTGAAGCTACAACTGGTGTTTTAGTGGTTGGTCGATATAAAATCAACAATGACTGTTTTATTGACATTCATGCAAATAATACTATTCTTGAATTTCTTCAAGAATGTAATGATTGCACATCACCTGCTTTTCAGATTTCTTCCTTGTTTTCTATTCTTCATTTCCAAACATTAAGACAACCCAAATCAAGGCCACCACTGTATGTACTGTACCTGAGTTTCACAAAGAATCTAACAAACCTTCCACAATTTATTGACAACATTAATATACTACTTGTATGTCTATACAAATATTTCTGTAGCATTTCAAGGCACTTTGTTGCATAAAATGTCGACTCATGGACAGAGCTTCATGGTAACATTAGCTTTTGTAAATATAACCATATTACTCATATATACTCACCACGTTATATTCGAGACTCTGTAACACGAATAATAATGGAATAAAAACACAGCCATATTTAATTCTTGTAGACATTGTGACACCAACCAGTGATTTTGTTTCTAGGATTTGGGTGGAGAAAAGGGTAATTTCCTTTACAATTCCAAATACAAGTTCAAATATCCAAAGTTGATGATATTGTCAACATGTTTTTTATCTTCTGTTTTTCGTGCACATTTCCAGGGCCCATATTTATTTAGCATCTTAAAGTCACTTGACAAGGATAAAAAAGAACAACCTCAGACACTTTTGCGAATGGATGACATCATGTGTGACGGCACCCAGAACCAATAAAACAAAATGAGTCATGACATGTCATTTTTTCAGTGAAATCCCCCAAAAAACACCAGAAGGATAATCTGTAATTGAATATCTATCATTGAATGCATGAGAAATAAAATAATAGACAGGAAATAGCATGGCAGGGTGAGTGTCTCTCTGTTCAGAATGATCCCATAAACAACAGAAGCTACAACCGACCATTACGGTGTAATGAAGGGATGACTGGATTTGATACATTTATACTGCAAAACAATCTGTAAATGTCATTTTTTTCTATCAAACCTCTATGTCACAACCACCACTATTGTAACTGAATTTGATAAAATGCGGTTAAGAAAACATTTCAACGGTTCAAACCTCTAGCCCTTATGCATCACTAGTAACTTATGAGAGGGCTTTTGAGCTTTTCTATCATTTTGGCTGTGTTAATGCATATGGCATACATTTTGTGTGAGTTGTTATTTTTCTTTGATTGTTGGAGTTCAACCTCAACTCCTAAAATACATCTATAATGAACTGTGCAGCCAAAATACAGACATTCAGACCTTTAGGACAAAATGTCCCTATTGAAATGAAACCAAACTTTTTGATCCCCCTGGCCATAAAAGGATAAAATCATGCATTGTTTTATGTCAGGCTTTGAATCTAGAGCGCTGGTTTCCAATTTGTAGTTTTGCTATTTTCCAACAGATTGGACCATTTTCTCATGTTTGCCCTACAGGGCATAAATACGCTATTTTCCTGGTTTCCATTATTGTTATTGCTGATGTATTATGGAGCACTGCAATGTTTGATGCAATGCATCAAAATTCATATTGTTGCTAATCATTGACTTATCCCAGACTGTGAAAAAAATACTCTTAGCATTAAGTTTGTAAACAAACTGGCATTTAAAAGGTTCAAATTATATAATTTTTGTCATCCAAGTCAGTAAAATAAAATGGTTTTTACATAAGTCACAAAGATCTTAACAAGGGCATAACACAACAAAAAGAAACCATGGAAAATGTAGTGACCACGTGAGCCACAAAACAGAAGCATAAGAAAACAGTCCCTCCAGAATTTTGTGGCCTTTTTTTGAGATTGTAAAAACATTCTTTTTTAAATTGCGATAAAAGTTGCAATGTTTTTTGTATTTTTGTTGCAATGAAGTTGCGGGAGAAAGAGAAAGTTGCAAAAAAAGTTGCAATAGTTAAAAAAAAAGTTTAAAAAAAAGAGAATAAAAATACTCTAGGCTGAGTTTTCCTAGTAATCTTACCAAAAAGGCTGAGGATGCTGCAAATGTTGGTATAATATGAAAATGACTGATGGATTTAAGACAAAAACATAATTAATTTATTGACTGAATCAAATTTGAACATGTCTGTCAGTGGCTTGTTGATCTTTACATTATTTTTTTTTCTTTACAGTATTTCCTATACTGGCCTGTGAATACACATGCATACGGTTTGATAAAGGACTTACTGGACTTTAACTTATCATTACACTTAGAATAACGAGTGTAGCTGTCATCACTTTAGGTCATCCTGTATGTCTTGTCTTCAGTTTTACCTGCATCCACTGTGTGTGTGTGTGTGTGTGTGTGTGTGTGTGTGTGTGTGTGTGTGTGTGTGTTTTGCAAATTTGCAAAAAAGTTGCGGTGATTGGTCAGAATTGCGAGTCGCACCAAAGTCAAGATGATTGGTTGAATTCTCATGAATGGGCGCGATATTAACAATATTAACAATAATAATAATAACAATAAAATCAACAACTTAGAGTTTAGGCAAGAGTGCAGAAAAAAAACACGTGAAAATGGCCAAACTGAGTAGCAAACTCAGATTTAAATGTGTATTTTTAAAAATCACGCATGGAAATGTACATTAAAAAATTGTTGCATCGAGCTGCATCGAAAATGGGTTCAGAATTGAATCGTTGGCTTCTGAATCGGAATCGAATCGAGGTGCGAATCGATTACCACCCCTTGTATTTTGTCTGTTGGCCTTTTACAAAGCAGTTAATCTGATGTCCTATGAAGTATAGGATTGCGGCCAGTAGAGGCTGCCAGTCTACCTGATATTTTGCATGTGAGTGTGTCTCACAGTAAGCAGGCCATCTTTCTCTACCCCAAACAGACAAGACCTATTCCGACGGCGACTTGCAAGGCTCGTCATCGGACAGCGAGGATGAACTGATGGGTCAGTATCAGGAAGCGGTCAGCCGCTCCCAAGGCCTCCGGGGAGGAGCCAAGGCAGCCGCTAATACCACACATGCAGGAGGTTTCTGCTGGGAGAGCCGGCAGAAGTACAGCCCTCTGACTGCTGAGTATAACGGCTACAGCAGTGAAGCCTCGGCTGATGACGGTAAGCTATCTGTCTGTGAATTGAATCAGTAAACTAGTTTTTCTCCATGTATTATTCATATATAGAGATGATATAGTTTTATGGTTATTGCATTCACCATGACTTTTTGTTTATTTTTCCAAAAACATCCACAAAACATTAACAATGTGTCTGTATACAGTATATATATATATATATATATATATATATATATATATATATATATATATATATATATATATATATATATTAATACAGATACAGTATATATATTAATACAGCTATGTCCCCCTTTATTAAGGTTAAGTCAATTGCACAGGTGCTTCTGCACCTCCAAATCAACAAACCACACACACAGACATTGTTCATACTGATACACACTGGATGATTCAGTCAAGCCAGAGAGGTGATCAAAGCGATGCTCCCGTTAAGCACACTCTCCGTGGGAGGGTTGTGAAACAGTCAGCTGTCTGCATAATCTGCACAGCCCCAGCCTGAAACACTTTTTTTATTCTTTTTATTTATGCATCTCTGTTTCCCTTCTGCCCAACTCACCATCACAGGGCTGGATTACTGAGCTGGATGGAAGGCAGGCTTTTTCTTTTATTTCAGCATAGACAGAGTCCCAGGAGAACACTGGCATTAACCTATTTGGATCAGTCTTTTATTTGACATACGCACTTCATTTGCACCCTGAATGTGAATCAATCATTTAGGCTGGGTAACACCCTTGACATCATAGAATATACTGCATTCATTATTGTTATATCGGATTCATGTGTTCAGAAGGAATAGTGCTACAATGAACGAGAGCCTGAGAAAATAAATGTATATAATGTAATATTTTTTTCGATTAAATAGACAATTTAAAGTAATAGTTACACATTTTGTAAAATATGATTATTCACTCTATTGCCGAGTGTTAGATAAGTCAATCTATACCACTCTCATGTCTGTACACTAAATACGAAGCTACAGCCAGCAGCCTGTTAGCTTAGCTTGGCATAGACAGTTAGCCTGGCTCTGGTCAAAATTAATAAAATCCCTCTACCCACACCACTAAAGCACACTAATTAAAACTTTATATCTTGTTTGTTTAATTAGTAAAAAAAAAAAAAAGTAGAAAAAGTTGTGTTTTCACAGGGGGGTTATGTGCTGGACTATTTTTTGGCAGTGACTTTGACTTGTAAATTTTAAGCTTCAGTTTTTGTATGTATAAACGAACAAGATATAACTTATATAAATTGTAAGCTTAAAGAGGTGCTGGTAGGCAAAATTTTTCCTGTCAGATTGAGCCAGGCTAGCTGTTTCCAGTCTTTATGTCAAGCTATGATAACTGCATATTGACCGGACTTGACATGAAGTTGTATCAATCTTATTGTCTAACTTTCGTCAAGAGCATGAAAAAGTGCGTGTCCTAAGATGTAGTACTATTTGTTGGAAGAAAGGAAATACTAGAACAACGGCCAAAAACTAGAACAACATGAAATAATAAAGGAGTCAATGAAAATAGTGACTGTCAATGTAAATGTGGATTTTTTCACAAGAAAAACCTGATCCTTTTAAAAACATAAAGGTGTTGATATCCTGCAGAACTGTAGCAGACTGCAACATTGTAGTTTAATTTTGACACATACAAAGATGCAAGTCTGACACGTTTGTGTTTGTCATCCTCAGACAGATTTTGCCTTAAAGTAATGGGGTCATGTTTGTAAGGACATTTTCTATATTTCTTCTTAAGTTAAGGGGGTCTTTTGAGAAATATGAGTAGATAATGATCAGACAGCAATACTGTAATTTTTCATTTAATGACTGTCAAAGAAGCAGTTCACACTGGATTCAAGACAATTGTGTTACCACTGACTTGTTTTCTGGAGCAGTAAGATTATGTAGTCGGTGTTCCTTGTTAGAGAGAGAGAGAGAGAGAGAGAGAGACAGAGAGAGAGAGAGAGAGAGAGATTTGAGTCATGTGTGCCCGACAGCAATAATTAGAAATGTACTTGGTTTATTTATACAACACTATTTTAACTATGAAAGTCTTGTTTTTGTTTTAGTGTGAGTCAAATACCCTTAAAGGTTTGAAGGATTGTATATTATTTCTTTCTGTAAAATAAAAGGAGGACACTTAAAGAACATATATATGGAGTGGAATCTAGACATTGTTTGCAGTTTCTATCAACTTTTTTATGGATCATCAGATGTGGAGCGAGAACTTCATCAATGGCTGCACTTTGGTTGAAAAAACTGTAGGTTTGATATTTTCCTCCAAGCTTTGATGGCTATGGTTTTCTCTCCACTAACCCATCAAAGATCAGTCTCGGAACCCATCGGCGATCGGTCCGACGACCAGTCCGATTTAGCCTCTTGGGGCAACGGCTAATATTTATGGGGTTCTGGTCTGGCCAGCGGATATACGGATATCCAGACTTTCTCTCCGTGTGTCGGTCAGTGTTTATAGTCTAATTAGCAACTTTTTTTAAGATTATTTTTGTGGGGGCTTTTCCCCCTTTATTTCAGAGTGTCAGTGGAAAAACAGGAAAGGTGGGAGAGAGATTGGGGATGACACGCAGCAGATTTTGATTCGAGCTACTGCAAAGACCTCAGCCTATATGGGGCTCATGCTCTTACTGGGTGAGCTAGAGTTCGCCCCGTCTAATTAGCAACTTGAGGACACAAGAATGGATTTGGAGTTGAGAGAATGTCTCTAAAAACAGATGTCTGTATATAAATGCAGATAAATAAATTAAAAAAGCAAATAAAAAGCTCAATTGTCATCTGACAATAGCCAATGGGTTCTGAGGTGTCATTTACTCTGGATAACGCTTGGGACATGTTGCCGCACTTTTAAAAATGGTAGTTTTTGTCCCCATCACTTTTTAACAGCAAATTTGTTCAAATGTTTTGAAAAATGGAACACATTAAACACAGATATGTAGAAAAAGTTTTGAATGGCAGAAAGTTTTGAACACATCGGAGCTATTAGAGTCCAGGGGTTTATGAATCAAAATGCAGTTATTTGTCATTGATCAAAACATATATAGGTGAATAAATATTTAAAAAGCAATAAAAAATTCCTGGTTATATTTTCAATTTTCTATTCGATTATATACAATTATGTATGAATGTATTAATGAATTTAGTGTTTGCTTATACATACATACATGCTTATACATTTTTCAGCACACATTTTAGCTTAAATTCACCAGAATGCAGGAAATAAAATGCCTAATGCAAAAAATGTTTGCATTTTATGCTGAGTAGGCCTACTTTTGTATTTTGCATTGCCCTTTGATGGAATGCTTTTATGCTATATTTTTCCCTGCCTGGTAATTATCTACACTTACCTCATACCAATTCCCCTCTTTACATGCAAAAATATTTTTTCATCTGGGCCCTGATGCCCCTCCCCCTTTTCAACACAAAGTGACGCCCTTGACTTCAGCCAATGCATTCTGCTTCAGTTGCTCTCCACTCTTTACCTGCATCGGTCAATGATACTCGGACTACAAACAAACCAGAATGCTTCCGATACCAAAATCTTGTCCTGTGGCCTACATATTTTGCATTCATACGCAGGTATTTGTTATAGCAATTAATCATGGATGAGCAATGACCATGCAGTGACGTCACCAGTCCTGACATCAGTCACTCTTTTCTTCCAAAAGTAGTAGACATAGGTAGTTGCCATTATATAACTGAGAGAGTACACCTTATTGCAAACAAGCTGTTGTAAAAGTTCGGAGGCGTCAGTGGAATTTTCTCTTGACTGCCACTGTTGTGTGTATTTGTCTGTGAGTGTGCAGAGCTTTATCCGCAGGACATATGTATTATACATGAGTAGGATTGTGCAGATGCTGCACAATCAGGCATTGCGGGAGCCCCGGTGGCAACGCGCACCCTTCCAAAATAGGAAGTAAGCAGTAAGAAAAAAATAATCGGAGGTTTGTCTGGACCAACTTCTGTCCTCTTCTCTGAAGTTAGCGTGCAGTCATGACCCCTTGATGAGGACATTGTTGCTAAGGAATACGTCCCAGTACTTATTTCATGAATTATTTCAGTGTCAGTGAAATTATTTAATCAAACTTATTCATAAAAAATGTAGTGCCTTACCTTGATTATAGTCTATATTGACATTCATTTATTCATTTCCGCGATTGTTCAGGTGTCGCCAGAAATTCCAAAGGTCACCTTCCGCTTTCATTGTGTTGTAATTTTAAAGTCTTGTGGATTTATGAGGACTTTGGTTAACTGTTCCTCAGATCTCTGCAGGTTAATCGAGACAGCTAGCTAGACTATCTGTCCAATCTGAGTTTTCTGTTGCACGACTAAAACAACCTTTGAACATGTACATGTTCCACTAAAACAAGTTCCTTCCCGAAGCGCTTTGTAGCTGCACCGTTGCTTTGTCCGGCCACTAGCACTGCCCAAGACAATTGTGATTGGTTTAAAGAAATGCCAATAAACCAGAGCATGTTTTTCTCCCATCCCGGAATGCTGTGTGGCCTAGCTAGACCCTCCTTTACGTGCTTTGGAGGAAGGTCTGGCACTCATTCTAGCATGTAAACCTTGTTTTCATTATGAGTTGTTGACTTTGTCTAATAAGCTACTTTAAGTGACAAATGATAGAAAACATGGCTCTCTGGCCAGAAGGATTTACCAGCTAACAATCAGTCCAGTAACACTGTAGATGGAGAAATACAAGAATGAGGTATAAGAGATCAGTGGTACTCCAAAGTGTCATGAACAAATCTGAGAGGAATAGTTTTCCTTATTGGCTTATTGGGAAATACACTCATTTGCTTTCTTCACAAGATTTGGATGAGATCCTTGTAGCCGTAGAAAGGACAATGAAGTGTTGCTCCACTCATTTGTCACCTAAGATATTTAGGTTACACCTGAGTTTCACAGTCAAGATTCACAAAGCACAAACTGTTTCCCCACTTACAGAAGTACAAGAAGGAAAAACAAGGCGACTGCCAGTACAGAGGGTATGAAACTCTGTGAAGAAGTGGGTTAGACAAGAGGAGGAATGGTAACCATCCCAATTAGCGGGCTGGAGAAAAGAGTAGTGCTTTTACACAGCAGCTTCCATCATATCAACCGCCCCCGGCTCAGCAGGAAAAGAGCTACTCAAAATGGATTTGCTCCTTTTATCAAGCCCTCCATGACACTTAGTTGAGACTCCTTTGCCTCCATCTTGCTACAGTTTGAGGTGGCGTGTCACTGACATTATTAAGAGTGAAAGTTTCATGATTTAGAGAAAATTTCGTCATCAGTGTTATGGAGAAGTTATGGAGACAAAGTTATTTTCTTGTTCATCTTTTGTTTTCTTTCTTTTTTGCAAGAGACTGGGCGGGGTATAAAGCACTCTTCACCAGTGTCCCTATGGGAGTATTAGCATCAGCTGCTCAATTTTTTGTGAATCCAAGTTGGACAAGGGAGGCAGATTGGAGAATGCAGTGACAACACCATTCAAGGTTCTTTATAAGTGGCACAGAGACTCTCAGTATAGCCTTATTCTATGCCTTCCAGGCAAACTGAATCATTTAGAAAGGTGAGAGGCATGAAATCTGTTGCAGATTAAGAAGTATTCAGTGCAATCCTTTAATGGTGCACATCTGGTGTTTTATTTAAGATGTGCATTCAAAAGATTCCTCTCACAGAGCACACAATGCTCACAAGGATGGGCCGAATAAGCTCCAGAGTGAAAATGAAATATATGATAAATTGCAAATAACTCAATGCTTAAGAATTACATGAACGATACACATTATAACCGAATGTAGGAACCCGAATTATGCTATAAGATTTACTGAGATGCAGCTACAGATTAAACATTTACTTTAATTTCAGTTAAAATAAAATAAAATGGCAAGGCTATGCAGACATGCATAT
>JABXJD010001427.1:0-89133 GCA_013375575.1 Percina caprodes | reverse complement strand
ATCACTTGAATAGTCAGAATTTACAATAAAACACAATGACTAAACAGTTCTCATAGAATAGAGAAACAATTAGAAAGTGCCTTATTTTGAGCTGGTTGAGTAGGATACATTGTAGTATGTGTATGTATATACAATATAGTATATGTGTGTGTGTGTGTGTGTGTATATATATATATATATATAGCATATTCATTATAGGCTTACTGATTACTATGTATGAAATTGAGTGGCCTAACATGTTCCATGTTTTTCCATTTATCTGGAACATGTTGTTAAAACAGAGAGTGATGGGACACTAAGTGGTTTACAGATCCATTCCCGATGGAGTCCGACATGTGGTCAGAGACAAGCACATATCAATGAGCCTGTAAGGAATCTTATAGAGGATAGAGAATCTTGAAAGGAGTATGTATACATGCAAATAAAAGCACTCAAACACCCATGCACACAGTCATTTACTAACCATCTGAGTGCATATTTCTGTTACAGCCCATCCACTGCTTCTTCATATTTCTGCACACTAGTAACTCAACAGTTGTATACGTAAACATTCTCTCTGTGAATGGGGGTTGACATGTGTGTGTCTGTGTGTCCTGCTGTTTGACAGGCTCCTCATCATCTGCTCGTGTGTGTGTGTGTGTGTGTGTGTGTGTGTGTGTGTGTGTGTGTGTGTGTGTGTGTGTGTGTGTGTGTGTGTGTGTGTGTGTGTGTGTGTGTGTGTGTGTGTGTGTGTGTGTGTGTGTGTGTGTGTGTGTGTGTGTGTGTGTGTGTGTGTGTGTGTGTGTGTGTGTGTAAAGCAGTGCGTGAAGTGGGCAGTAGGCATGCTAACGCTTGTGTGGATGTCCGAATGTGTTTATCACATAACTTACAGCTGCTTAGTTCATCCAGTTCAACAACACCTCAAACTGCTCAACTCTCTCTTCTCTCAGCTCCTAATATCCTCAAATGTTTCTAAGCAGGCAATATTTAAAGTGTCACTACCCACACTCATTTTGAAATCAAAGATGCAAAACATCTTTCAGGAAGAGGTCTCTTCCTTAGAGCCAACCAGAGAGTTGTTGGCAGCAGAACTAAGGAGGCATCTGTTGGGGCTACTGTTGTGACTTAGCATAGAGATAAATGTACATGTTAAAAGACACATTTGTATGTATGTGTGCATATATTTAGATATGGAGACTTAAAAGAAGGAATATATGTCACATATTTGCAATTACATTTTCCATACACCCCAAAATTGAAAAAAATAAACATAACATTTGATTTGTGACAAACTTGTTATCCTCCCACTGAAATCTTTTTTCATTACTCTCTTTGCTTATTTTCCCTTTTTCATTTCACACAGTAACACCAGTTGAAGTTTTAAATCAGGGTCTGTAACCAATTACACAGACATGGCTCCTGTGCCATGTTACCGCAGTCCAAGAATGACAGGCAGGAAAACAATGACAGAACTTCTCTGGTAGCTCTCATAGGCGTCTATCATTAGGAATATGCTGTTTTCTTTTCCGATTGTCTTTTTGTCTGAAGCGTTTTTAAACAGCAGTTTGTATTTATCAAGGCTCTAATGTAATTTGCCTGTCAGCAATTTGCATTTAAGTTGCTTCTGTGGTTTCAGATAGATGAACCATGCTCAGTGAAGCACAACACACTCATGGCATCGTTTTTTTGTTTTTAGTGTTTGTGTGTATGTGTGGTTGTACTGCTGCCTGTCTTGGCCAGTACAAAAGAGATTTAAATCTCAATGACTCTTTTCCTGGTTAAATATAAAATTAAACAATTAAAAAGCCATTTCCGGTAATGGGAGCATGAGCAACACTGTTTCCCCTCTGGGAGGTCTTGTTGTTACCTCATTTAACAAGTCCTGAAAAAAAGAAGTTTGAACTTTGGCTTTCATCAACTCAGAGCTAGTTTCTAATCTATTATATTGAAGAAGGAAGGAAGGGAGACCTATCTGTTCTGTGGTTGTCCATATGTTCATATGCAGATACATACAAGATACATGTGTACACATGAAATTGTGCATGTATTCTCAGTCATGCATATGACACAGCTCACATGCCAATTTGTACATTCCTGCATCTGTACATAGACAGATTATGTATGAAGTTACGTAAATTATATTTGATAAATATTCACACTGAGTGACATCCACCTCTTGTCTTTTTCCTTTTGATTTCTAATCCTACCTCTCTGCATGCATATGCTAGTTGTCCCTTCGGCATGTAAAATGCATGAAGACATAGTAATTGGTGGTTGAATGCACTGCTTACTGTGTCTCTCTCTTTACCTTGTGCAGCTCTGTTTCTCCCTTGCCTTGTCTCGCTCCATGTAGCACATGCTCCCGTATTTCATCCTGTGTTCATGATGGCGTGCTTGTCAGTCACTGTGGAGAGTCAGCCAGGCCTCTCCTCCAGCTGCCCCTGGGTCTTTGAACCAGACTGGCCTGGCTTGGTTGGGGCTAATTGGAGGGCAGAGCAGACAGCATGAGGGGAGTCTGTCTCGAGGAGCAACTGGAGGCAACATTGAGGCAGAGAGCAAAAGGAAACATACAGGGAATAGAACAGCAGTGTAAGAATGTGTAGAGTGATGTTAGAACAAGGGTATTCAGTTTTTCACCAGGCACAATTATAAAGCTGCTATGGGAGAAAAATGAAAACAAATGTGGAAAAAATAGTTTTGTTCAAACTTCCTTTGAGCAGAATATTAGAGACAAATGGGAGATGGCAAACAAAGAGCCGGACTGACTGTTTTATGCATTAACCATTTAACTTAATTAATGTGCAAGTTCTTTCCTATTTTACTTAAATCGCACCTCTGAGAGTGTAACAGGAATAATGAGTATAGAAAATAAACGGCAGCATAGGTTAATGCAGTATAATGAGTGTCAACATGAGAAACCTGGGTGAACTGAATGTATTGTAACAGACAATGATTGCCCTCTAGTGGTTACTGTGTTTCATTATATTCATGCCAGGAGTCCACATGCCATAACTTCCTGTAGTAGATTTGTTGCTGTGCCACAGGGGGAAAATTAATGTTAAAGGTTTAGTGCACCAATCTGCAGTGTTGTGAGTTGTTATTCACATTTTTTGTTTCAGACCAGGATGCTTTAATTTGGGTTTTCCAAATAACAAACACACGTAGTTACAGACATTTATGCATGAAATGAAGTCATCTATATCTTCTTCCAGTCTGAGGCCTCTGGATGTGGAGTTCATGAGGCGTCTCAGTAAAGTGGTCAACATCGTCCCCGTCATTGCCAAGGCCGACACCCTCACCCTAGAGGAGAGGGACTACTTTAAACAGACGGTGAGAGGTGTGTGTGTGTGTGTGTGTGTGTGTGTGTGTGTGTGTGTGTGTGTGTGTGTGTGTGTGTGTGTGTGTGTGTGTGTGTGTGTGTGTGTGTGTGTGTGTGTGTGTGTGTGTGTGTGTGTGTGTGTGTGTGTGTGTGTGTGTGTGTGTGTGTGTGTGTGTGTGTGTGTGTGTGTGTGCGCGATGCTTTGAAAAGCATCTGAAAATATTTTGTGTGTGTGAGGCTGGTTTTCACATGTGACTTTGGTTAATCTGATCCACTCATCACACCTGCAATAACCTGTAGCAGGCCTTTAAGCTTAAAATAAATGGATGAGTAAACAACAGTCAACAGATTCCCTCAAATGTGTTTGCATATTCACAACCACAGGTTGGTAACATATGAAGAGCTGCCAGGCACCACAAACAAAAGCCATCTGGGCAAACCCGCATTGTACCTATCCTGGGAATACTGTATCATCTCTATAACTGTAACACTTTGAAAGTCATGCTCAGTCCAGATGGAAGCAATTAAGAACTCTTCATTTGAAGCATTTATTTACTGAGCGGCTTCCAGAACTCTTAAGTCTGGCTCTTTTTTAGATGGGGACCTCTGCCCAGTTGCCAAGCAAGCAGGCAGGCCCTTCATTACCAGTGAATTACTGGGTTATCGTACGAGTCAGCAAGTTCAGAGAGGTCATCCCTGTGTGGTACATAATGGAAAACACGGCGTCTATTTAACATGAGCAGAACTAAAAGAACTAGGAAGTAGCATTTTGGTGAACAATGAATATTCATCAGTTTAATACAAGTTAATTTCCCTGTTTTTGATACTTTATGTGGTAGTCAAAGCTTTTACAGTTTGGTCATCTTTAAGTGCTGCTCATATTTCTAGCCATGCTAGCAGCCATTCAACATCTATTGGGGTAAGCACAAACTTTTGTACAGACAGTCATGGTTCCCAGGCAATGTCTCCTAATGAGTTTTGTGATTTACATTGTCATTGCGAGCATGTTAATCAGCTTGAATGGCCAAGTATGTGTTAATGCATACAGGGAGGTTGACGCCGGCTTGACTCTAGCATGCTGATGTTAGTATTTAGCTCAAAGCATTTCTGTGCCTAAGTACAGTCTCACAGATCAGCTAGCATGGCTGTATCAGTATGTCCTTAACTGTGCTTTTTTTTTTTTTAAATCAGAAGAGCTGGTACAAAACTATATGGTCAGCAAATGTACAGACTAAAATATAAATATATCAAAGGTTTAATTTAACATGCAGATTTTCAGCAGTAGTCTAGTTGTTCCTCTCAGGGGTTATTTGGTTTTTACTTGGTATGTTACAGTATTCTCATTCATAGAAAACTACCACTAAATGAGACTCCCCAGACAGATAATCCTCCACTGTAAAGTAACAAAAGATTCTCGCTCCACCTGGCTTGAGTCTCTGCTGCATCTCTTCCTCAGTGTGTTTCTGTTAGATCATTCTCAATCCACAGGAGGCAGACAGTCACCTGCCTTCCTCTATCATTTCCTTTTATCTTTCCAGCTCTCCTTCCAAGACTACAAACTTCCTAAAAGCTTTTTTCATTTTAGAGATGCACGAAGGGAGTCTTGGCTACCATTTTTCCCATGATGCCTGTAACACCGTCCAATAAGAACAAAGCAGGGATTGGACCAGTCCCTGGCACAGAATGGAAGCCGCAGGGCTTGTAGCTGGATTGTTTTGGTTGGCCGCACATGCTCTGTATGACCCTGGAGATGATTGACTAAAAGCCTCTTGTGCCAATTGTTGTTTCTACTTTCCCTACAGCAACTTACAAAAAGAATAAGAAGGGTTTTTCTATTGAATGTTCACCCTCTGTGTCCAACTGTGAGTGCCTGTTTGCATTCCTCTAATTGAGAGTTGATGTGGCTTTTATTGTAAAAGTTTACTTGCTTTGCATCCTATAACCTGAGAAAGCTTCCAAGCATAAATAATGACATGTTTGAAATGGAAATTGTCATTCATTTAAAGGACATTTTCTCATTATAAAGACATAGAATAGGGAGGCCATTTTATATACCCCTGTCTGGATTGTTTCCTAAGAGCGGTTAACCTCAATGTTAACTCCTCCATGTCAAGGGATAAGGAACCATTTAATGTCAACACCAGCCAGAATAACATAACAAAAAATGTTTATTTATGTCCTCTAGTGGATCAGAGCAGCTTTAATTCAAGTTTCTGAAACCAGACTTGTATGTAAACCGGATTTAATCAGAGCATCATGTGTTTTTTGCATGTTATGGTCATTGATTGACTTAGATGTTGGTGAGATGATGGACGAAGGGTTTGAACCTAATTTATTGTTTTTTGTTTGCCAATCTGACTTCCCCTTTTCAGTGTCTGTGTCTATTTTCATCTATTCTATATATATATATATATATATATATATATATATATATATATATATATATATATATATATATATATGACATGACAATTTCTGTGCTGTTACTGTGTATTTTGCCAATTTGAGGTAATGTTTCCGTGTGTCATTGTGCTTGGCTTTGAGCAGATCAGGAAGAGCTACGAGCCAATGGAATCGATGTTTACCCTCAGAAAGAGTTTGACGAGGATGCAGATGACAGGATGATCAATGATAAAATCAGGGTACATTCACAGGCTCAGTCAATTCAATAGACGGTATCCTCTTGTGGCTCAAGCATTTGACATAGCTGTGTGTGTGTGTGTGTGTGTGTGTGTAACAGGAGATGATCCCTTTTGCTGTTGTGGGCAGTGACCAGGAGTACCAGGTGAACGGAAAGAAGATTCTGGGAAGGAAAACCAAATGGGGCACCATAGAGGGTAATACTTAAGATACACAGACACACTTGGACAGCTGGTTACTTGTCCTAAACAGACAATGGAAAATGATTTATCAGGCACAATAATATGTTTCCCAACAGTCTAAACACAACAGCATTGGTTAAAGGTGCCCAGCCACACATATTTCATTACTTTGTGGTAATGTCTGAAGTTCTACCATGGACTCTATAACATTTCTTTGTGGAAAAAAATGCCGCCTTGGTTATCTTGTTTCAAGCCATTCTAGCTCGGTATACAACGTCTACAAGAAGACTGAGCTCGATTTTTGCCAGTTCTCATTAATAGTCAACAAGCTACACTGCTTGACTCTGATTGGCTAACAGCCAGCCAATGAGAGCCTGGCTATCAGCATCCTTTACCCAGCACTGGGCGAGCTCTTGAATAGTAATGAGGCAACATGACGTCAGGCTGACCTGCCATGATTTTTGTAAACCGAGCCCTGGGTATCCTGCTCTGCCTTTGAAAAAATGAAAGCTCAGATGGGCCAATTTGGAATCTTGCTCCTAACGAGGTCATAAGGGGCAAGGGTACCTCCCCTTTCTCTGCATTGCCAGCCCAGAGAATTTGGCCCTCCCATGAGAGAGAGACATCATGGCTTTCAAACGAGCAAAGTGGCAGTTGGTCAAGCCCACACCCCCCACCTTGCCTCGAAATGGCACATACCAAGGAAAGGTCATTGTGGGACTGGCTCTAGTGGCTGTAATTCTGCACCAAGGCTGAATTTTGGGAGAGAGACTTCAGATCACTAAAGTCTATATAAAAGCATCAAAAGAGCGCCATGTCATTTCACCTTTAATAATTCTTAACATTATATATTACAGATTGGCATAAAAATATTATATTATCCATCTACACAGGAGAATTTCTTCAAACACTAAAATGTCTCATTTACCACATTCACAACTGGGTCACACCTGTTAGTTGACAGACCATGTAATTTAATCACTCTGATAAATAATAAAATCACATGCAGGCTATCCGGTAAATTGGCATTTATGCAACGCACCAGCAACAACATGTCGAAACAGCTTTGCATGAAAACAACAGACTCACAATTTTGGTGTATTTTCAACATGTGGAAATTACGAACTGTGGCTTTAAAATCTGGCCAGCTGGTTAAACCATCTGTTCTTTGACTACAAGGCACTTGTTTACATACATATCTCTGCATATGTAACTAGGGACATGTATGGGACAAGGGGAAGAGATTTACAAGGACTTTCTGTGTCCTTTGGGATAACACAGAAACACTGCCTCACACACACACTTGTACGCAGCAACTGTGCTACAGTTTACATTTGTTGGCCTGTACTGCATGCTCACACTGCCAAGGAGGTTCTTAGCAAGTGAATGTCCTCACCTCACCTGGGGGGGGGGTACTTGCTAAGAACCTCCTTGGCAGTGTGCGCATGCATTTTTTGTGTGTGTGTGTGTGTGTGTGTGTGTGTGATGATTGAAGGACAAAAGGACAGCTGAAGAAGACCTGGACAAGGTCTATCAATAAAAATGAACCATTTTTGTTATTATAAATTATTCCGTCTGCAGCATCTGAAAAACCTGCTTGTCTAGTTCCTCTGTGATTCAGGTTGGCCTACTGGTTCACTGGGAATGTGACCTTTAAAGACATTGTGAGGAATAAAATATAGCTATGTAAAGTCTGCTCTGGGCCTCTTCAACTCTTAAAGTGTGGTTGAAATAAACTTCAGTACAATTTTGACGTAGTTGATTTACTTGTATGTTCTGCTACTTTATACTTCCACTCGACTATAATTCAGAGGTAACTATTGTACTTTTTACTTCACTACATTTATCTGACAGCTGCTAATAGTTACTTCTTAAATATAAGATTTTACAATAAATCATACAACAAGCTTAACGAATACAATCCAAAGCCTCCTACAAATAAAATAGATGTCTAGTTGTGATTTGTTGGCAGTTCTACCTAAGAGAGATGTCGCCTCTAAATCTCTCAGATGGTTTATTTTAAATTAGAAATAAAATGCAGATAGCGGTAAAATTATTCAATATTTCACAAATATTTTTTTAATGACTACAAATTGGTATAGCAGAAATGTGTTTGTTTTTCCTTCCTATTAAGGATTACAATGGTCCTATATGAACATTATTAAACAAGGCTGTTATACTCCTTGAAAAGATGTCATTTCCAAGGTAGTACCATGGACCCTTTTAGTATTTTTAGGTGACTACTACTCTCTCAGAATGCAGAATGAAATTAACTTCACAGAATGGCAGGGGCGAGAGAGGTGAAGTACATGGATTGTGGGACAAATGCCATCTTGTCCGGCTGAAAGAACAATGGCTCCTTTCTAGTAGAGCCAGGTGGTGGGAGAGAGGGAACACGGAAAAGGAGGAGAGAGGAAGCTGCTGCTCGGTTGGACTTATCCCAAGTGGAAAAGAAACCGTTTATTTTCAAGGATTTGAGAAACAATTAGAGATGGAGCGAGGAAAAAGAAGTAGACATGCATTTAAATGTATATATTGTACTGTATATAGGTACGAGTAGAGAGTGGCGATACCAGCAGGGCAGCTTGTTTCAAGTTAGCAGCGCCCTTCGACACCACTAATCAGCGCTCACAGACTCGGCAGTTATTCCGCTCTCCTCCTTTCAAAGACAGTTTAATTTCCTGCCCATGGATTTCAAAGCTTTACATAAAAAGCACCCTCCTTTTTTCATTTACACTCTTGACATAATCTATAATTCAAACATGTGTTAGCCCTACTGGAGGCACAAGCGGCTTGTCACTGGGAGTATGTTAAAACGTCTCACTTAAAGTTTTCCAATATAGAGGAAAGCTGAGATGTATTAAATTACTCTAAAGTGGAGGAGTGTGTTATCTTGGCTTAAGAAAATTGCTGGAGATGTCATGTTAGAGGATGCCCTTCAGTTGACTTCTGAGCAACACTGCCATTTTGTGGTGCTTTGAGGAATGGCAAGTAATGTGGAATAGAAGGGATACTATTTAGTTATCTCCTTTCATTTGTTAGACATCTTTCGTGTGTGTGTGTGTGTGTGTGTGTGTGTGTGTGTGTGTGTAAAGTAATTTATCTGCTGCATAAAACAGTCTGTGAATCTCTCTCAAGTTATGTAATTCAATCTAATATTTCCTATTTTTATTTTCTGCAGTTGAGAATATTGCACACTGTGAGTTTGCTTACCTGCGGGACCTCCTCATCAGGTGAGCTTGCATTCTAATTCTAGAGTTTATTGTAAACCAATATATATGAAATTATATAAAAGACATGCAATGGATGGACCAAGCCTCCAACTAGATTAGAAGAAACTCACTTTGTGTTGAAATTAATTGGAAACCGTACAAATGCTCTAGGAAGCTTCACTTTCCTACTAAAATCAATACTAATGAAATTCTTTTAGACAGATTGAGTGCTTCCCTAGTCAGTGTTAAAACAGGCATTTCTACAAAGGCTCTCTATGACATGTTAACATTTGACTTGCTTGTTGGTACAGGAGTCTAATCAATGCTAGCCTTTGGGCAAACCCAATGGTTCTCTAAACCTTTTCAACTAAAAATGACTAGGTATATTTATTATGTTATATAATATTACATTCAAGTATTTTTGTCTTTTTAGAAGAATCTCAACATATGATAGCTTTCCCTTGTAGATTAACTTGTCCAGTGTGGGATAGCTAGCGTCCGCTATTCACAAAAAGCTTACAATTAATGCAGCACTCTCTTGGCCTGTGCCATGGCCCCTAATTTAGTAATCAAAGAATTATAAAGTAACACACAAAACATATTTTGCTCGTTGTAGGCATTACACTGTAACACTATAGTTAATACTTACTGGTGTTGTAATACTGTTTGCTGTCTTTCAGGACACACATGCAGAACATAAAGGACATCACAGGCAGCATCCACTATGAGACATATCGTGTCCGCAGGTTAAATGAGTCCAATGGCCATTTCAGCTCACACCCATCTGACAATCCTGCTGATCAGCCAAAGGCCAACGGTCAGCCTGAGGGGCAGCTCAGCGCCCTGCAGGCCAACGGAGTGGCTACTCAGCATGAAGCCCTCTCCCACGAGATGTAGAGCCAATATATGACAGGACACAGCCAGGCGCAAACATACATGTATTCTGTATACATAAACATGCACACAAACACACACTCATGCTGTGAAGCCCATTTCTGGAAGGAGCCTTTTCTGCCCAAAAAAAACCCCATCATAACCACAGGAAGTTCCAAGACCAAGTAAATCCCAACATTTTCCTTTTTAGTGAGCAAAATCATGTTTTACCTGCAGATCCTCATACTGTACAGAACTCCCCTTGTTTGGTTCGCCCCATCTTCCAGACTGCACAATGCATCTGCATTCAGGATTGTTTACAATAAACCAAAAGAGTTAACAGGTAATGGATAAACAAAAGAAAATCTATACATGTCTCATTACGCAGGTCTGGCTGCGTGCTTTATTTTTAGAGCACTAGCTGGCTGTAGTAGAGTGCAGTATTCATTGAAGTAAGATGTAAGGAAACCATCATCAGTGGAGATTTTGAAGTAGTATGAGGGGAAAAAAATAGTGCCCATAAGAGAAAACAAAGCCTGTTTTGGACAGAATAGCTTTGCAGGATCTTGGGGGTGACGGGAGGTTTCCCCATGCATGGCTACCCTGATGAGGAGAAATGGCAAACAGTAATTCAAAATGAAGAAGAGCATATCAGATAAAATTAACTCTTAACTAGGATTAACTGTTTAAGGTTTAGGATTAACTGTGCCACTGGCCTGGTCTGCTTTGTGTTGTGGTGTATAGTTTTGTATAGATACTAGGGTTAAGTAGGGATACTTAGATTAGGTTTATAGTATGGAGAAAGCAAAGATATTGTTGACACCTCTGCGCTGCAAAATAATAATAATAAAAAACATAAGCAGTGGCAGTGTGGAGTAGCTTTCGGAGAAATTAGTCCCATTGTCATTTTTCCGTTGTTTTTAAAAGCCCTTTTTGACCATCCTGTCTCTTTCTATATAATGCCAATGTTGTGTAATACAGTCATACTTTGCATTTTATATTACTCATTCACCGTTGTATTTTTATTGCAGTTCATGTTCTAATATTATATACAATGGGAGTTTTAAAGTCTGTACAACTGTTGTCCCATGCAGCTGTTTTGTCCATTTAGTTTTTCTGACTGTAAACCAAATAAAAGTAATTTTTTGCTATGTTCTAAAGAAAAGCACATGCAGCATATAGAATTGATTTATGAATAGGTATTTATGTGCATGTTAAGTGTAATCCGTTTAATTCAACTTTCATTCCAACTGTTGGCTTGCAGAGGTTTGTTGCAGGTTGCAACAGTGATGATCTTTTATCTTTACTAAGTGTTTATTTCTTGTGGCCTGTATTCACACAGTATGTTGTACCTTGTTGGCTAGGCTGCACTATAACTTGCACCAAAGTGCAAAAGTTGTCAATATTTGTACATTAAAAATTCACAATTAAAACTGATCTTGCTAATAGGTAATGGTTAGAACGGTGACATTTACAAGATTAAAGCAGATTTTTTCATAGGTGGTGTTTTTCTATCCCTGAAAGGAACACCAATAAAATTAGAGAGAAAGTTTTTAATATTTGTGTTAAATGTGCATTGATTCAAACTCAAGGGATACTTTATAGAGGCTACATCTAAATTTGCAACATATTTTCCTAACAAAAAGTGTATTTTCTGCCTCTTCCAAGTCTAACCAAAAACATGTTCCATACATACCTATAGAAGAGACAATACATTCAAAAACCAAGAGAACTATTGTCTTCAGATACAGTTATTGGGTTTGCTTACTGTTGTATAGTTCTTGTGTTATTTGTTATGGTATCATCAGATTATCTTTGATATGCTATCTCAAAAAAATAAAGATTGATATTTTTATTGTTTAAAGTTGATTGTCTTGATTTTCAAAAATTAGAAACTTAATTCAGTGAAGAGGGGCAATTTGGAGCTGATGGTTCTCTATGCTGGTAATTCCCAAAGGTTTAAAGATTCTCACACTGTTAAACCCATGAACTGAGTCAATATTGATTAGTTGTTTTCATTCATATATGTATATACAGTGGTGTGAAAAAGTGTTTGCCCCCTTCCTCATTTCCTGTTCCTTTGCATGTTTGTCACACTTAAGTGTTTCGGAACATCAAACCAATTTAAACAATAGTCAAGGACAACACAAGTAAACACAAAATGCAATTTGTAAATGAAGGTGTTTATTATTAAAGGTGAAAAAAAATCCAAACCATCATGGCCCTGTGTGAAAAAGTGATTGCCCCCTAAACCTAATAACTGGTTGGGCCACCCTTAGCAGCAACAACTGCAACCAAGCGTTAGCGATAATGTGCAATGAGGCTTTTACAGCGTCCTGGAGGAATTTTGGCCCACTCATCTTTGCAGAATTGTCCTAATTCAGTTACATTAGAGGGTTTTCGAGCATGAACGGCCTTTTTAAGGTCATACCACAACATCTCAATAGGATTCAGGTCAGGACTTTGGCTAGGCCACTCCAAAGTCTTCATTTTGTTTTTCTTCAGCCATTCGGTGGTGGACTTGCTGGTGTGTTTAGGATCATTGTCCTGCTGCAGAACCCAAGTTCGTTTCAGCTTGAGTACACGAACAGATGGTCGGACATTCTCCTTCAGGATCTCTTGGTAGACAGCAGAATTCATAGTTCCTTTTATCACGGCAAGTCTTCCAGGTCCTGAAGCAGCAAAACAGCCCCAGACCATCACACTACCACCACCATATTTTACTGTTGGTATAATGTTCTTTTTATGAAATGCAGTGTTCCTTCTACGCCAGATATACTTGGACACACACCTTCCAAAGAGTTCCACTTTTGTCTCATCGGTCCACAGAATGTTGTCCCAAAAGTCTTGGGGATCATCAAGATGTGTTGTGGAGAAATTGAGACGAGCTTTGATGTTCTTTTTGCTCAGCAGTGGTTTTCTCCTTGGAACTCTGCCATGCAGGCCATTTTTGCCCAGTCTTTTCCTGATGGTGGAGGCATGAACGCTGACCTTAACTGAGGCAAGTGAGGCCTGCAGTTCTTTGGACGTTGTTGTGGGGTCTTTTGTGACCTCTTGAATGAGTCGTCGCTGCGCTCTTGGGGTAATTTTGGGCGGCCGGCCACTCCTGGGAAGGTTCACCACTGTTCCATGTCTTCGCCATTTGTTGATAATGGCTCTCACTGTGGTTCGCTGGATTCCCAAAGCTTTGGAAATGGCTTTATAATCCTTTCCAGACTGATAGATCTGAATTACTTTCTTTCTCAATTGTTCCTGAATTTCTTTGGGTCTCGGCATGATGTTTAGCTTTTAAGGATTTTCTGGTGGACCTTACTGTGTCAAGCAGCTCCTATTTAAGTGATGCCTTGATTGTGAACAGGTGTGGCAATAATCAGGCCTGGGTGTGGCTAGAGACATTGAACTCAGGTGTGGACAACCACAGTTATAGTATGTTTTAACAAGGGGGGATTTTTTTCACCTTTAATAATAAACACCTTCATTTACAAATTGCATTTTGTGTTTACTTGTGTTGTCCTTGACTATTGTTTAAATTGGTTTGATGTTCCGAAACACTTAAGTGTGACAAACATGCAAAGGAACAGGAAATGAGGAAGGGGGCAAACACTTTTTCACACCACTGTATAAAAACATGCAACACACTGAGAGGAAATGTGAATTTGCAGCTTTGCAGTGGCATCACACACAGTTTCAACAGGGCTTCTCATTTACACCTCCTGTCACACCCTTTCTCAAACACCCTGCTGAACGTGATGTGTTGACAATGTGGTCTGTTGAAGGTCATTGTCACCCTTTTCACACGTTGGAGCTCCTGCTGTGGCTTTCCCAGCCATCTCTCTGTTTGATTCATTGTTTTGAATCTCCTGTATGCTGCTGAGGACCACACCGCCAGGCTGACAAATGACAAAGTGAAGGAGAGAGACAGTAAAAGTTCCAGAAAAATGAGTATATGTTGTACACTCACCTGACGTTGACACATCTATCTAAGCTGTTTGCCAGACAGCCATCCTGAAGCATGAAAGTGAGTGATAACGACAACTGTGACACTGCTATGACAGGCTCACTGGCTGGCACAGGTACTAAACCAAATCGATGATGCACATGAACCGACACCTGTGCTTTCTCATTGGTACAGCGTGTTTCATTCAATGATTTTGTCCATGTAATTGTAAAATGTGTTATTAGTAACTGTAAGAGTAATCAAGTCTACATAGCATTTTACACTGCATGACACCAGGACAGATTTGTTCAGAAATCAGATGAATTACTTTATGGCATAGAAAGAGACTCTGAGCCAAACTGAGCTTTCAAAACTTTCTCTTTATGTGGCAGCTTGTGGAAAAACTGAAATAACTGTGTGTGTGTGTGTGTAAATACATTTGTAAATTTTTCAGATCTTATGTGATCTAAATTTTGACAGGCACTAACAATATGATAAACAATAAACTTGTCTTTGCTCTCATTTGGTTTATAGATGGAAAAGAAAACTTGGCAACCCTAACATACTTCCTGGAAGAGTCTACTTGATTCAGCTAATACATTTCATAACATGGCCTTCATCAATTTGTTTGAGGGAGTAAAATCACAATCTAAAGTAGATACACGTAGTTGCCAGTTTATTAGGTACACATAGCTAAAACTAATATACAGTATAACAACAACAGGGAAAACCTACCAAAAAATCGATTTATTTTGTGAGATCCTTTATTTTGAAAATGTTCTGTTGGAGGTGCAGCATCCTTGAGAGTCCGGACTCATTGGATAATTGATGGTGATTTGTGGTGCACAAGAAGACTGCGTCCGCTTGCTCTGTTATACCTGATGAATGCTGAAAGGTTGGTTCACTCGGGTGAGTCAGTCTGGTCACGCTCTCTTTTCAGTTGCTTTCCTTGTCATTTGAGCAACAGTTGGAGTTTTTTAGCAATAATTTCATCACAGAATCCAAGCGGAATTAGAAACTGTAGTGGGCAACTGAGTTGACACACACTTATATTGCCTACACTTCAGTATCATCACATCAGTAGGCTAATTTAAATTATTTCATATCTTGGTATTTTAATTATGAGGTGAGAGATGTGTGCTACTAAAATGCTTTTTAACATTTTAAACCATATTCGATCTGAATCTTCAAATTGCAATCAAAATGTTTACATTTTTGGCTACCTTATTTTAGCTAGTAGCTAGCTACCTACCTATAGGCTAGCTAGCTTCCTTTTAGATGCTAGCTAGCCACGTACAGGGTGGGCATAGGGTACAATTTACTAAGGACATACTAACTGGTCCCTATTTTATCTCTGAATGAGTAAAGTAAATGTATAATGTTATGATATTTAGAAAGAGGTATTACCAAGTGACAAGCACCCAGAGGGCTCAATAATAGATTTTATTACTATTCTTATTACTTATTACAGCATGCATTAGATGGTACTGTAACTCAGAATGACTCCTATACTTCTAAAAAACTGAAGTTAACAAGATGGCTGTCTCTGAGGGCTAGCATGTGCCTACTCATTGAAGCCTTTATTTCTAACAAATATGTAGATAGAAGTCACACGAACAGACGAAACCTCCCCTGGGAGGCTTTAAACAGGTTTAGCAGATGAACTATGTGCAACATGTTGCAGCACACTGTGAAACACTGGGAGGTCTAAATTAATTAGCCATTCAGCAACACCCAAATGCATGATTTCAAGTTATGTCAGCTCAGATCTGATGAGCTTTTAAATCTGATAGCATAGTGAAATGTTATTCACCACTTTCTCTCAGATGGTGAGCAGTCTGTCTGCAAGTGGCTGGCTGGGCTTGGGGCTCTGTGATCATTGAGCATTGGCAGGTGGAGATCGGCAAGGTGCGTGTGCAAGCTTTCCTTTTCCTATGGTGCTTGATAATAATTCACAGGGGCTATTTCATTGGGATGGAAAAACAGTAAATGGATCAGCTGCAACCCTGTAACTATTAATTTTAAGAAGGAAATGGTGTCATGCCTCTTCCCTCCACCACAGAGATGCATTAGAAATATAGAAATCTAACAGTAGGTACATTATGTGTCTCAGCTGGATCATATCACCTAATATATCATTGCACTTCACCCACCACCATATTGCTCCACGGCGGCACGTTACCAGTGTCTACTGGCATGGAAACAGTGATTCACCTTGCATTTCCTTATTTAGAAATAAAGCCAATACACAATTCTGCCATTCTGTAATCTAATTGTGTCTTTGTCTGTAATGGCAGTTTATCAGATAAAAAAAAATACAGGCTAAAGTAGTATCTAACAAAAGGCAAAAGGAAAACCATATTTTAAGACAGGAAAGAGAGAGATGGGGAAAAAAAAGAAGCCCACAGTGTTGAAAAACACAGCTTTCCTTGTTCATTCACTGGCTCTGTCGACACCAGGCAGAGTTCTTCCAGCCAGACAGCCAATGAGCCACTAGGCCAGCCAGCAAGCCAACCTGATAGACTTCAAGTCAGCCAGTTCACCATCTGGCTGGTAAGCCTATTGTGGAGCAAGCCAACGCCTGTCTGTATTGGTGTGGCACCAGTGGCTATTTGTCTTGCTTCTCTCACTCTTAAACGTACATGTACGCACGCACACACGTCTTCTTGAGAGCTACTTAGACACACAGAGAACAGTAGAGAACGTTATATCTGACTATTCATCAGTCCTCAGCCGCGAGAACAACCCAAAACAAAAGATCGGCATCGGTTGCCCAGCTCACACACTCCCTGCCGTGCTGCTCAGCACATCCAAAGTAATCGCCGCAAGGTAATTTGGTAATTAATCGCCATTCGTTAATGGCTTTGCATTAATTAAAATTGTGCATGCGGACGATTGTGTTTTGTGTTATGCTGTTCCTTCTTGGATAATCAGCACCTTTTAAAATTACCAACTTTTTGATACAAATATACAAAAATTCTGTGCCCGATTTACCCTTGAGCCCTGCCAACTCACTCTTCTGGACACAAAGCATGGCGCCCGTATTTGTTGTTGATCTATGCTAATGTGCAACATCCATCTGTTCCTTTGCTTAATTTGGATTGTGCTCGTCTCTAGCCATGTTCCCGCCCCTCGTACTCCGCTGTGTCCTCCCCTCGCCCCCATCCACACCTCCTGCATCATCCTCCGCCACCTTTCCATCTCCTTCCCGACACTCCAACATCAGGAGCAGCTTGTCTGCCTGAATCGCATCCAGCTTTTGGGGGGGGGGGTGCACCGCCCCTTCCTGTCCGTATGCAAATTGGCCTTGTTTTGATTAAAAGACAGCTGCATATTTCATTAAAGTCACCACTGGAGGTGGGAGAAGCGAAGGCATACCTCTCTGGGGAGGCGAAGGTTGTTTAGCTGGAGTGAATGTTGTGGGAGCTGCTGTTTAGTGCTGCTGAGGGGAACAAATAGCGAAGACAAAAGGGCTGCTCGGGGACTGCTTTGGGGTTTAATGGGGCTGACTGACTGGCACATCAGTTAAAGCTCACACTGATGCAGAGAGAGAGCGAGTGAATGTTTGTTGCATGATAACAGGAGCAGTTGACAATGAAATAGACCACCATCAGCCTTTGGCATGCCAAGGCAATTGTGTTGCGACCCACCACTGCCAGGCTGCTGAGTAAAAACAGCAACTCCTGTTTCCGAGTAGTAAAATGAAAAAGGGTTTATAATGTGGCCATCTTTTACTCTATGGCAGATAGGCTGCTCCCTTGTGGGCTGGGTATAGGATAAAGCATTGCTTTCTTAATACATGTTCACCTCTTCAGTGAAATAAGTTTTTTCTCTCAAAGTTTTTACCTTGTGTTTTGCCTGTTGAATCATTTTGAATTTGTGAATGGTAAAAGTTACTTTTCCCCACCTTGTCTTTTTTTATTTTATTTTACTGGTTGAGGGTGGCAGTCGAGCTACCAGAGGTGTATGAGGGTGATGCATGGACGGGTGGGCACTATATGAGGTCAGAGGGTGGGAATACGAAGGGAGGGGGAGGATCTTTTGGCATCAAGCCAACTCCAGTGGAAATCAAAGACATTGGGTGGGATGGGGAGGACGAAGCGGTGGTTGCTCTGCATAATCAATCAGAAACAATAGAGGAAGAGAGCAAGTGGTTCTGCTTTTCTTGACAGGGCTGATTGTATTTATGCAGGGATGGAAGCGAGGGGGGGAAAAGGGATTGGGTAGTGAGATGTGGGCAGGTGCAGGGAATGCGGTAATGGGTGGGCCCCGCTGCAAAGCCAAGGACATAAACCCAAGAGGAACTGATTGAATGCCATGCCAATAAAAGGAGGCAGTTTCATGCACCAGTGACCGAGTTGGCATCCTCACAGTCACACTGTGATGAAACCCCCTTCGAGGTCATGATAATGTGAATCACATTTTGTTCCGCTGTGGGTTGTACTGCTCTGAGGAAAAATTAAACCGCATCCTCAAACCTGATTTATTTATTTTATTTTATTTTTTTCTCTCTCCTGTTTCTCTTTCGGTGTGTGGCATGTATCTGATCTAATCATTGTATGTCAAAACATAGGGAAAATCAGATTGAGTTTTTGTTCGGATGAAAAAAATCAAATTCTGAGTTACAATAGGTGGGGAAATAAATCAGGTTTAAACCTGCAGTGCCATACAGCCAAAGAGTTTGTCTTTTCATTTTCTCTGCAGGTAGAGCAGCATCTCCCAGAGTGGGCTAATAGAATGCTTGTCTTGTATCTTCTCAGCCATGAACCTTTTCTTTGTTACAATTACATTTAGTCTGGAAGCCTGTGCGCCTCACAGCCAAATACAGTATATCAACTGAAGCAAAGCAGTCAAATGCTTATGTTTAACACGACAAGGACGTTCATTCATACACCTCTGAAGTAGCCTTGATATTAGCAAAAAGTGAAGAGCTAGCTGTATGTTTATTAAAAATAAATTCTTTTCTAAAAATAGTACACATCAAAAGTCAATCAGTCTAACATTTATTTCATTTGTAAAGACAACATGGATTTTCTGCTTTTTCTTTCTTGCTCTATTTTGCTGGAAACAAATACGGTGTAGTCTACGTTGGCGGTACCGCATAAACAGAAAATATTTAGGTTAGTCATTGGTTAACAAAAAATTTATTCTAGGGAAAAGAATATATTTAAAAAATGTCATGCATTTCCTGATAGTTTTATATAGAAATCAAATATAAGTACACAAAGGTGTCAAAAGTATTAACATTCATTACTCAAGTAGAGAGTAGAAGTATAAATACTAGGATTTAAAAAGACTTCTATAGAAGTTGAAGTATCAGCTCAAGCTTTTTACACAAGTAAAAGTGTGAAAGTATTGGTTTCAAAACTAAAAGTGTAAAAGTAATGTAAGGGGAAAAAAAAAAAATATGCTTTTTCAAATTAGACGGCAAGTTCTGGGAATAATTAGCTTGTGGTACTTGGGTGCGCAGAGCTTGCAGCACATTCAGAAGAAGTTGTTTTGGCATCCAACCATTTTGAAAACTTCTAGGTATGACGAAGGATGTAGAAGGGTTGGCTGGTCTTCCTGGCTACCAACTTCCTTGCTGGTGCTTGGTTGGGACATTTGGTTCCAATTCTCCTAAGTCTCTGCCATGGACATCTTCGTGCTAGGCTACACACATCTGCTATTTACTTGCTGGAGTGTGACGTGATTTGTACTACACCTCTTTAAGTACAAACATATTCAACTCAACCAGATGCATTGAGTTAGTCTTGGTGATCCAAATGGATTACAATGATTTTCTTTTGCACTGTGTTAAAGGGATGGTCAACGCATGAAAGGAATAGATAACATAAGTAACATTTTCACCCTCAAAAGAGACAACATGCTGCCTGTGAGGATGTCACAGTAGAGCTTTGTACTGTGTGGGGACAGGGTTTTTGTGAGACCAACTATTAAATACAATGCTGTGACCAGATGGAGAGGAATGTTTAAATGATTGTGAAGGTGTTTCTATTGCTTAGTTTTTATTTTTATATACCACAAAAGTGAACTCTGACAGAATAGACTGTGAAAGCTAGGGTTTGTGTGACATGAGTTTAGTCAGTCAGCTGTAGAGGATATTTTACTTTATTATTGGATAAACTGCATTGGACTGCATGCAAGACTATTTTACTTAAAAAGTGATAGTGACATTTTGGTTGCTGTGATGCACTTCAAATGTATTTACTTTTGAAAATCTGGGATAGTGCCTAAGGAGTGGCAGACTGGGGTGGTGGTTCCCCTCTTCAAAAAGGGGGACCAGAGGGTGTGTGCCAATTACAGGGGTATCACACTTCTCAGCCTCCCTGGTAAAGTCTACTCCAAGGTGCTGGAAAGGAGGGTTGGGCCGATAGTCAAACCTCGGATTGAAGAGGAACAATGCGGATTCCGTCCTGGTCGTGGAAAAACGCATCAGATCTTTACTCTCGCAAGGATCTTGGAGGGGGCCTGGGAGTATGCCCAACCAGTCTACATGTGTTTAGTGGATATGGAGAAGGCGTATGACTGGATCCCCCGGGAGAAACTGTGGGAGGTGCTGCGGGAGTATGGGGTGAGGGGGTCCCTTCTCAGGGCCATCCAATCTCTGTATGACCAAAGCGAGAGCTGCGTCCGGGTTCTCGGCAGTAAGTCGGACTCGTTCCAGGTGAGGGTTGGCCTCCGCCAGGGCTGCGCTTTGTCACCAATCCTGTTTGTAATATTTATGGACAGGATATCGAGGCGTAGTTCGGGCGGGGAGGGGTTGCAGTTCGGTGGGCTCGGGATCTCATCGCTGCTTTTTGCAGATGATGTGGTCCTGATGGCATCGTTGACCTGTGAACTTCAGCACTCACTGGATCGGTTCGCAGCCGAGTGTGAAGCGGCTGGGATGAGGATCAGCACCTCTAAATCTGAGGCCATGGTTCTCAGCAGGAAACCGATGGAGTGCTTTCTTCAAGTAGGGTGTGAGTCCTTACCCCAAGTGAAGGAGTTTAAATACCTTGGGGTCTTGTTCGCGAGTGAGGGGACTATGGAGCGTGAGATTGGTCGGAGAATTGGAGCAGCCGGTGCGGTATTACATTCCGTTTATCGCACCGTTGTGACAAAAAGGGAGCTGAAGCAGAAGGCAAAGCTTTCGATCTACCGGGAAATTTTCGTTCCTACCCTCACCTATGGTCTTGAAGGCTGGGTCATGACTGAAAGAACGAGATCCAGGGTACAAGCGGCCGAAATGGGTTTCCTCAGGAGGGTGGCTGGCGTCTCCCTTAGAGATGGGGTGAGAAGCTCAGCCATCTGAGAGGAGCTCGGAGTAGAGCCGCTGCTCCTTTGCGTCGAAAGGAGCCAGTTGAGGTGGTTCAGGCATCTGGTAAGGATGCCTCCTGGGCGCCTCCCTAGGGAGGTGTTCCAGGCACGTCCAGCTGGGAGGAGGCCTCAAGGAAGACCCAGGACTAGGTGGAGAGATTATATCTCCAACCTGGCCTGGGAACTCCTCGGGATCCCCCAGTCAGAGCTGGTTGATGTGGCTCGGGAAAGGGAAGTTTGGGGTTCCCTGCTGGAGCTGCTGCCCCTGCGACCCGATACCGGATAAGCGGTCGAAGATGGATGGATGGATGGATGGAGATGAGTTAAATGTTTTGTGGGGTAATGGCCTTTTGCAGCACAAATTAAGCGCAGTATAAACTGATGTGTTGGTTGCAATTAACATTTGTAACAGTGTTTCAGCAATTGAGAAATAATGTAAAACAACAAAACATAAAATACAGGTGGGTATCAGATGGCTACAGATAATGTGCTGAAGAAGCATGTGTTTGCATCTGTGCTGCTGCTGCACCACTGCCTCCTGCTGTCTGTCCACAGCAGTAATATTTCAAGCATGGGCCAGCATGTGCAAAAAAGCTAATTTCCCGGTCTCTGACATTAATGAATATACTGATCTACAGGGCCCTTGGAGCCCTCTCCACTCCATTCACCTCGCCTACTCTGCCCGCTGCTCACTCATGTTATCAAGTCACTGTTTTCTCAAGGAAAATATAAGTTAAGCTCACCTTATTTACATTTATATGATCAGATTTTCTTCCTTATGGAATGTATGCAAATTTGCCCTTTTCTCGAGTCTTAGCCACTGAGTGTGTAGATATGTTTCGAGGGATGGAGAAAAAAAAACAACATTGCCCTCCAGCAAGAAAGAGATGCAAGTTTGGATTTCTGCACCTCATGAATTTTGTAATGATCAATTTTGTTTACCGTACCCCCCAGACTTATCAGGACATTTTGAGCTAGGGATATATAACATGAGATTGATTTACACTAGGGATGTCCAGCTTCGTTTTTTTTATTTTTTTTATTTATTTTTTGTGTATACCCTTGGTTGATGCCCTGAGTACTCAGAATATGTTTTTTTCATTTTATTTATCTGATGTGTGTTTGTGAGATTTTGGAAAGGATTTTGCAGGGCTCGCTCTGGCATTGGTCACATCTTAAATCCTGTGTGTTGGAGCAGAGGGGCAGTAAAAGGCAAATCTGAGACCTAGCTGGATGATTGCAGTGAGCTTGTGCTTATTTGAAAAAAAAATAGCCCTATCCTGCTTGTGTAATGTAAGTGAGAGAAAGACAGAAAATGTGTATGTAGGTGAGTGCTGTACCCGAATGAAACTCCTGAGCCCATTGTGAATTGAATGGCGTGTGGGTGTGTGTGTGGCACAGCACTTGAGCAAATTGCTTTCTGCCAGCATATTGCCAGTCTTTCTTCCTCGGGATAGGGAGGCACGTCTCAGATGATTACAACCCCCAATTCAGGCTCACACCGCTGGCCTGCCCTGTTCAACCCATAGACCTGCTTTACAATACACTCCTCTAAACCATGCTTTACCCTGCTTGTTGAAATGCTGATGGGGAATATTTAAGTGACACTCCAAGCGAAACCTAATAATATATTCAGGTAATGAAATTAATTTTCTCCCTGACTGCACTTTGACTGGGGTGTTGATACAGGGAAAGGGAAGAGAAATCATGAGGCAAATGTTGGTGAGGGAATGTCGTAGGTAGCCTGGCCTCTCTCGCCCTTTCTCCTCTCTCTCTCTGTGTATCAACATTTCTCATGACACACTCCGGCGATTCGATAGCCACCCCCACACACCCATTCACACGGCCCATGCTCCTATGCACATACACATTTGCAGAGACACACACAATAACAAGGATGCTTCCCTCTCTACACCAGTGAACTGTAAATGACCAAAGCAAGCAAACCCACACACTACTATAAATGCACATGAACACACTTTCGCACACAAATGCTGTCGCTGTCACTGAAGGAACTTGATGTACCACACAGGCTTACATTGTGAGTGGCAGTGCTGGCGATGGCCAGCAGCACAGACAGGTGTGTGTATGGATGATAGTTCATGTTAAAAAGTGAGAAGCATCTTGCTGTGCTTGTGACCCACTAAATGTAATTCTATTTCTTCTCTCTTCTCATTCATTGTATCTCTTTTTATCTCTCTGCATGCATCTTTCTTTCCTTCTCTCAATCTTGGTGCCTGTCCTTATGTAGTTAATTAGGAGGCAGGAGTCCATCCGTGTCAGTGCTCTGGTGTTTTATTGCACCCCCCCGGCTCCCAACAGGGACACATTAATAACCCTCCTTCCACACACACACACACACACACATACTACGTGGCAGAGGTTCGATGGCCCTGCCTGCTCCTGCCTGGCATAGCCATCCATCTCTTTGTGCAAACCCCCCTTCCTCAGCTCACCACCCATCCGACCGCTGCTCCTCCTCTTCCATCACTCCCCCCCCTCCCCTCTCCTCAATCCCCTGCCATTGTCTTTCTACCTGAGAGCATTTGTCATCCCGTCGCTTTGCGAGCCGTGGCCAACGTAATGGGGGAAAAAACAGACAAAAACTCAGCGGCAGTATGCAAAAATGCAAAAAGGTAGATGCAGTTGCCCTGGCAACGGCTCTGAGGTTATTTCAAGCGCTGATGGAAATCAATGTCATGTGCCAGGCAGGCAGGCACCTCCGTCCTCAGGAAAATTAGAAAAAGAGGGGGGAGTTGAGGGAGGAGGAGGGTGGACTGGAAGGACAAAGAAAAATGCAGAGGAAAAGAACTCAGGTTTTTCTCCTCTCTGAACCTTAGGGCTCCTGACTTTTCTTCAAAGAAGCTTGAGGCATGCTGCATGTCTTATGGGCACCGCTGTGGGTCACTTTCTTTTGGTTTTGTTTCTGCTTTTGCATCACCATAAATTATGTCTCTTCTCTACACCCTTAACACTGCCATGGCCTTTTCTTCTTTGATGATGTGCAACAAAGCCAAAAAAGATAAAGGGTGCTGGGAGCAGAGGAGGAGTGGTGGTGGAGGAAGGATTTGTGTTTGAACTGGCCAAACAACTGACTAATGTGTTCTGTGCTACCAAATACAGGCAATCTGATATTCTAACATGTGGCATTGTACTAGGATTAGCTGTGCTGGGCAGGTCTAAACCAGGGATGACCTAGGGTAACCTCCCACATCTCATTTAAAGTGAAACTAAAATGATCCAGTCTGATTATTAGGGTAGACCAGGGATATAAGTTGCTCTGCATTAGAGCCTGACCGATAAAGGATTTTTGGGGCCGATACAAATATTTGGGTATTTAAAAATCCAATATTCCGATATATCGGTATATGTTTTTTTTTCAAAAGTCATAAAACAAACAGATTTCCCTAATATTAGTATTTGTAGATATTTGAGTTCTCACTAACATTTTTATTGTAACAGAACAGAGGAACATTAAAATAGATTAAAGTTCTGATAAATAAAATGTATAAAAATACAAACTTAAGATATGAAACTTAAAGTCCTTTGAACACTAACTAAAAAAATAATCAGTGTTGTCAACAGGGACATTGTAGAGTGCCCTCTGGTGGACAAACTATACAATGCCAACACTCATAAGATGGTTGACCATCCGCTTTTATTTTATTTTTTTAATATTCATTGATGGATGAATATTAAAAATACATATATATATATATATTTTTTTTATCGGCTATTATAAATGGACTCTACTCTGAGTGTAGCCCAAATCTGTTGACCATGTTTGCAAACTCTATGGCATAAGGAGCTGCAGTGACAGGTAGAACCTTGTGAACAGTTAAGTTAGAATAGTCCTCAGTTTGGGATACAGGTAATGTTTATGTCTTAGGAATTATTTATGTAGTGCTCAGTTGTAATCTAAGGTGCTGGTCTGGAGTCCAGTCTAGGAGTTTTGATCAGCTGTAAATACAGGTGTGAATACACACAATCACACTGAGGATGCACTGATTTGGTCAAGGTAGTCAGGGACGCTTTGGGTCCTATTTTAAAGATATAAGCGCACAGCGTGAAGCGCATGGCGCAGGTGCGTTTAGGCCATGTCCAAATCCACTTTTGTTAGTTTGACGGTGGAAAAAAGGGTCTGTGTGCCAGGCGCATGGTTTAAAAGGGTTGTATTTAGTGTCTTCATTAATTGTGTTTTCGGCATAACATGCAATAAATCAATCAGTGTCATCTCCCGTTGCCTTTAAAAGCCAGGTGCTGTTATATCTTGGGACATTACTATTATGATGGTGGATTTGCACCGTAATATTTTTATATGTAATCATTTGCGTGTGTGTGCTGCTGTGCTTTCTTTTGTGTGTGTGTGTGTGTGTGTGTGTGTGTGTGTGTGTGTGTGTGTGTGTGTGTGTGTGTGTAAAACAAGCATAGTGTGCGTGCTTGGAATACGCCAAGACCCATTTTACTAATGCGCTGTTAAAATAATAATGAAATGCTGCGCTATTGACTTTAGACCATGTTTTTGTTGGTCAATGGCACGATCACTTTCTGCCGCTTCAAAATAGCAATACGCCAAGAATTCACCTGAACACACCTCCCTGTAAGACCTGCATGCCCATGGGGGCAAAGTTGCTATTTAAACACTTTGCAAAGACACTTGCGTCGGGCTTTGCGCCTTGCTGCGCCAGGTGCAAGACAGAGCCCATACTGTGTATATATAGTATAGTGCAGTGTGCATATGGAATAACAAACTGCAAAATAATATTAAATTGTTTATTCAAAATCACAGTGACACAGTTTTTGATGTCCATAAACAAGTTCAGTAGATGCACTTTCACATTCATAAAATCAAATGTGAGTTTGGGCCTTAATGTATGTAGTAAGTCTATGTGTTGCACAGCTGTAGCCAGTGTATGATTGTCTTGAATGTTACTGGCATTAATGCTGCAAAACCTTCTGGAAAGGTTCCCCTTGATTGGCGCAACAGTAGAGCTTGCATTCAGAAAGCAGGATATTTTGTTATCACATAGCTCACATTGAGATATATGTAGTATAAATTTCCTCAGGTTGGAATCAATAACTCATAAACTCTTAATTTATAGCATAAACGTCTGCAGCCACCGCAGGCCATCTCTGACAAGCCTTGTATCACTGTTGTAGGCTGCTGTGGAATAGATGGGCCATGCATGCCAAGCCAATAGGTTCCCCTCTTCATTTGCATACCTAACATGGCGTTCACACTCCAGTTCACACATTTGCAACCCGCCACTTATCCCATTACCGGCTGTCCCCGGTCGCAGCATTGTTTGCTGTGTCGGCACTCTTTCTTGCTGGCTGGCCAGCTCATTTCCCACTGTGTTGTGTTTTTGGATGCAGCTGTACTCGTCACAACTGTGCTGATGGGCAGATGTGCACAGACACGCATGCCAGCACACATGCACATATTCTCACAAACACACAGTATGTGCACAGCATACGTACACACATGTGAAGGGAGAAATGGAAGTACATTCCAGTTTATACCTGTTGAGGGATGACCAAAGAGAAACAATATTAGAAATACAAAGTAAAATGTATGATTTAGACATAGTCGCATATACAATGTTTTTGTCTTTTGTGATTTATGGTTGCTTCCATATAATTTAGATAACATTGTAGTTTGACTACCCTGTAGGTTTTGTACCAGTACTAGTCTATGTTGTAAACATAATGCATAATTTTACTCTACATAGCATGCAGGGATGGGAGGAAAACATGCTCTGTTTTATTGGCATTTCTTCCAACCAAATCACAATCATCTTGGGCGGTGCTAAGCACCGGAGTAAAGCTGTGGTGCCATTGAAAAATAGGCTTGGAAGAAAATTGTTTTGGTGGAACATGTGTATGTTCAAAAGTTGTTTTAGTCATCCATCCATCCATCTATCTTCATCCGCTTATCCAGTAACGAATCGCGGGGGCAGGAGCTCCAGCAGGGAACCCCAAACTTCCCTTTCCCCGAGCCACATCAACCAGCTCCGACTGGGGGATCCCGAGGCGTTCCCAGGCCAGGTTGGAGACATAATCTCTCCACCTAGTCCTGGGTCTTCCCCGAGGCCTCCTCCCAGCTGGACGTGCCTGGAACACCTCCCTAGGGAGGCGCCCAGGAGGCATCCTTACCAGATGCCCGAACCACCTCAACTGGCTCCTTTCGACGTGAAGGAGCAGCGGCTCTACTCCGAGCTCCTCTTGGATGACTGAGCTTCTCACCCTATCTCTAAGGGTGACGCCAGCCACCTTCCTGAGGAAACCAATTTCTGCCGCTTGTACCCTGGATTTTGTTCTTTTGGAGAAAACTCAGATTGGACAGATAGTCCAGCTAGCTGTCTGGATTTACCCTGCAGAGATCTAAGGGAAGGTAGTTCGACCAGAGTTTAAAATCCCAACACAAAGGAAGGTCAAGGTAACGGATGTCCAGCCTAAATTAATGAAATCCGGCGAATTTTTGCATTTTTGTTGACGTCTCTGGTCTAGATATTTAATTGGAGTCTTAAATATATTGTAGACCCTGCAGCCATTTTTTGTGCGTCCCTACCCTCTCCATTTCTCCCTCAGTGCCTCATCCCCCTTTCTCCTTCTCATTCCCTCTCTTTTGGGAGGGCAGCATCACAGTAGAAGTAAAACAGATTCTTACAGGCAAGAAGAAAAAAAAAATCCTATTAGTGTTCAATGTAAAGTTATCTTGGTCACTTTGGACAAAGCTGCAGGATATAGTCTCTTACTGTCTCAGAGCCACAGTGACATTTGCTTTTCACTGACAGGGTTTGTTATTGTGCTGTAAGTCTTTCAGACTTTTGTGTTTTTACAGCAGGGGGTCCTGGTGTCTTTCACACAAGACTTACATGATATTGTCGAGCTCTGTTATCAAATGGCTGATATAAACCGGCTTACACCAACACTCTGAACTCAGTGAACTTCAAATCACAGAGCAGATTCTCCATGGTGGAGGACTTTAGCTGAATGCTGTATGTCATCCATGGATTTTCTGATAAGATCATTTTCCACCCTGCACATCTATTTTTGATGTGTTGTGTTGGTGGTGTACTGAATGAATATTCATGAATGTGCAGAAAGCCTATATGTATCAAAGTAATTTCCACCCGTGTCATCAAACTATGCAAATTACATCCTCACATCTCTATACAGCCTGTTCTTTCTCCTTAATTAACGATGCTGAGAAAATGTTTTTTCTTCCAAGGAAGATTAGCTCCTTCAAGACAAAATCGGTGCAGTTATTAATGGAAGTGATAATTCTGTACTTGTTTTGATTTGATAACTTAAAGAAAATAATCGCCACCAGGTGGTCATGCTTCTTTATGTGACTCTTTATTAAATTCCGGTTGTAAATACTTGAAGATATAAATTTACTGCCAATTTTACCCTGCAGCGGATAAAAATTCAAAACTTAAATCTGATAGACCTTAGCCCATTTGTTATAATCTTGTTACATTCATAACACATTTACATGTAAGTTAAAGTATTTTAATCTTTTATTCATTCATTGACAAACTAAAGTCAGCGGAAAACTGAAATCTACCAGAAACTGGAAACTACATATACTGTTAATTTCCAACAGCAAATATTTCTTATAATGCCACATTAATTATGTTTTTTATCTGCACAATGACAAAACATTTTAATGAACATGAGGATTTAACTGATTCCACATCAAATTTTCTTGGTACATTGTTAATGTCATTCTATTTTCCTCTCTGCCGGGTCAAGTATCTAGATGAATAAAGTGTTTTCTTCTGATTCTTGTATATTTTACATTGGTATGATGATGCTTAAGTGGCATTTGTCAGTGAACTACACGTTTTAATCTACAAAGACCCCCACCCTGCAGTATTATAAGATAAAACATACTTGACAGCGGGCAGATTTCCCTGAATTACAAGTCATTCTACTAATCATCTATGGCCAATGTGGGTGACCAATCTCCTCTTCAGAGATGAAAAAGAATGTGAGAAGAAGAGGGGGATAACGCATGAAGAAAAGAGTAAAGAGCGGCAGTGAGGATAAGCAGTACAGCTGACATTGGGGTCAAGTGCTGATCTGGCATCACATTTCCCTTTCAAATCCATCTATATGCATATGGTCACATGCACACGTTAGAGTCTAGCTGCATGTGTGTTGTTGCACGCCCACGCGCTCTTCTGAGAAACCCGCCAGAGAGGTTAAGTCACACATAGACAAAAAGCAGATGGATGAAACTAAATGACTAAAGGAGAATATAGCAAATTAGTTGTGTGTGTGTGTGTGTGTGTGTGTGTGTGTGTGTGTGTGTGTGTGTGTGTGTGTGTGTGTGTGCGCCCATGCACGTGTGAGAATATATGGAGAGAAGCAGTAGCTCACTGACAGACTGCACTGCCATGCTCAGCCAGTTCATTGCCTTCATTCCTTACATCTTTTGACATTTTCAATTATGTCTTTCACACATAGCTAGGCACTTGTTTTTTTTCTCTATGGCTCCCTCATCATCCTCCTCTGCTTTTCTCTCGCTTTCCTTCCTTCCTAGTCTATTCCTCCACCTTCATTCCATTTCCTTTTTAAGTGGCCGCTCCGTCCCTGCTTTGTACATCGGCCCTTTTCATATGTGGGGTCAGGTAGCCGACGGATCCCATTACTCCCTCCCGCTCCGTGGCGGATGGATGGAGCAGGGGTGGTGGTGTGAGCGAGGGATAGGGCATGCTGGGGAGTGAAAAGGATGCTGTCAGATATGTCAAGGACTCCTGTTAAATTTATCAGGTAATCCTAAGGGGACCCCACAGATCGAGGTGCAGAAAATATAGAAAGACTTGTTTGTGAGTTGCCACATCAAGCCTGAAAATAATGCAAAGGAGATTTGAATTTGGCAGGGATATCTGTTGTAAAGGTGTTTTCAACGGCAACATGTCTGCGTGCTTCAACTGAGTTGGGGTGTTTTGGTAGTAATCGCTTTACTAGCGTGTAGACGCTGGACAAGGTTTTTTTTTATTTAAAGGAACATTGCAACACGCTTGTGTTCTCTGGTGCACCTTAGTATTATACATAAGGCCTTTCCTTTGTGTGTAGACCTCTTTATAGCTACCTGAAGGCAGCAGGTATCTTTTCCATCTGCAGTCTTTAACTGGAGTGACGTCACTGTCAAGCCACTAGTATGCACGACAGATCCACTGGTTAAATTTTGTGCAACCAGCATCAGTCTGTTAACTGATTCTGTTAACCACAGAAGAACCCCTGTGCTTATGTGCAAACATGTCATTTTGATTAATTATCCTACACAATTTCTTCTTCGCATAAACAAGTGCTTTGGATGCGGACATTGAACACAGATAAGACAGCTCCATGAAAAAAAATCACTAAAAAAATGTCTCGCTCTCTTTATAAGTCCCTCAGGACCATCAGTTCCTGACAGTCTTTTAGCCAGCGTCTGCATCTTAAACACGAGCTAACTGCTAACGGCTGTGCCTCAAATCTTTTTTTTTCACATGGGCGCATTTACGCAGTTACTGAAAGTTAAGAGTGTACTATGTTCTAATAAACCATGTAACACTGCTGGACACCAAACAGCCAGAGAGACAAAGTTAAATGCAGCCTACATATAACTTATAGGGCCATTTCTGCCGGCATAAGTATTTTTATTTTAGATACTATCAGCATATTTTGCTGTTTATTACCAAAATGTGTTTTAAGTTCATAGCATGGGCTACTACATACAGCATTTATAGTCTAAGGTAGTTTGGAATTACTGTTGGATAGTTTCACATAAAAGATCTGAATACTGAACACTTCTCTCAGCTGCTATAAGGAATAAGACATGGATCCTTAGAAACACATGACCATATGAGAACTGTAGAGACTGTAGAATGCATTTTATACTGTAAACACCAAATACTGACTGATGATTGGCTCTGGGATTGAATATCTGACTGATAATTGAAATGATAATTGATCAAGTCATAATGAGGACTTGATGTGTTTCTCCACTAAGAGCATTGGTTTGGTAATGAGGGGACACATTTTTTTCTCCATTAAAGCAAACCAGGGGGGATTCCATTTGCTGGCAGCTATGATGTAATCAAATACGTAGGTTTCTAATGACCTCAGCATAATCACCACCATTATGAAACAGGCGCTCAGCTCTCAAAACCACTTCATCATTTCTGTGTTGCCTACTCATGCCTACAGCCATCACTCATTCATTCCTTGCTCCTCTTTCTGTCAGCCAAACAGATGCTGCTGCCAGATCTGTAGCCAAATCACAGCCACCAACAAAGCTTTGTTTGGATGAGAGAGAGAGTGTGCGTTTGTGACATAGTGGACTTTTGGTGTTGCCAAACTGGCAGCCCAGGCTGTACTGACTTTCACCAGGGGGCAGTCAAGTAGGTGGGAGCCCAGATTGCTATTTTTCCAGGCTAATCATCGGAGTTGATTGCCAGGTCTTTCTCCAACCCCACCCCTTCCCCTCTTATGCCCCCTTTCCTGCTGACTCTTAAACCTGACCTTCCAGCAGGAGATCCCGCTCTTGGCAAGAAGGAGGTAGAAAAACTAGAGCGAAAAATGGGGGAAGTCAGTAGCGCGAGTTGAACAAGAGAAATGGGAAGGGGAGTGATGGTCAAGGGCTGATTAATGAGCCTTTAATTTAATCAGCAATTCCCATCTCGCCAGGGCCTCTCTACGTGGCTCTGTAGCAGCTTATTATTCTTAACAAGTCTGTGATCTCCCACTTTTCCTTTGCTCTTTTTCTTCCTATTTCTGTACACTCCAGTTCCTCTTTTATACCCAGCTCTTATCTCTGTCAGGGTTGGGGATGTGAATAGAGGGGCAATGATTAATGAAGTTTTAAGACCTATGAAGGATGTCTAATCTCTCTCTCTCTCTCTCTCTCTCTCTCTCTCTCTCTCTCTCTCTCTCTCTCTGTGTCTGTCTCTCTCTCTCTCTCTCTCTCTCTCTCTCTGTCTGTCTGTCTGTCTGTCTGTCTCCTTCTCTTTCTCGCTCCTTAGGCAAAACTGACTGAGTTTAAGACCGGGCAGCTTCTGCTATGTAGCCTGTTACAGTGATAAATGGTCAAAGTTGGCCCATGTCACTTAGTTTATATCGTAAGATCAAAGTTGAGATGAAAGAGAGTGTGTGTGTGTGTCCGTCCTGAGGGCTATTTCACAAAACATAGATAGCAGATTAAGCTGGGATTTCCCAGTATAGGCACCCAAGTTACCATGGAGATTTACAGTATCTACAGTGTGCATGGACTTTATCACTTAATTATTTTTATAGTTTCTATCTTTATATTTTTCTAGAGTCCAATTTCTTCAATTTCAGTGTCTTTTCTATGTCCATACATACAAGGGAGCAAAGCACATGATATGTAAAGACGGAAACGTGAGAAAAAGCGTGCCAGATTATAGTGGACCAACTGAATGATAGTCTAAAAATATACTTTTACAAACTACTGCTCTTCACTGAAACCACTCACTGAGTCATTTGCAAAAACGCGCACTTTGTATTAAAAGTGAGCAGTTGAAGTTAATATGACTTAGGAAATTTATATTTTAGCCCATCTTCTGCTCACTTTTAAAGCAAATACTAGGCTATGACGGTTAATTTGTGCAAATGATTAGTAGCCTAATCCTTAAATGGCATGATTATGACGTTTTCAGAGCAGTTGTCACTTAATGTATATTTTTAGGCTAATTACGCATTCAGTCAGTCTGCGATCGTCTGCCACGCTTTTTTCTCTCACTGTTTCATGACAGCGGCAATGTTTCTTTTTAAAAACTAATGTTTCACGTTTTCATACAATGCCATTTTAGCATCAGTAAATCTATTATCGACGTCTTTCTCTGTTAAGCCTGGCTCGACCTCGCTCCTCCTCAGCCTGGCTTGGCCGTCGTGGAACACACCAAGCCAGGCTGCACATTTAGAGTCACATTAGACTAGGTCAAAGCGATGGCTTTTGCGAAACAGGCCCCTGCTCTATACATTTCTATCTGTTGTGAATCTTCTTCTGAACAATGTTTTCATTGACTAGTTTCTTCACACAGAGCAACATATTTCCGATTTTGCCCTCACACTTCCACATACAGACTTATAGCATTGTGTCTGGTAATTAAAAGCTGGATCAAACTATTTTGTCGGGACAAGTATTAAAGGATAATTGCGGTTCATTACAAAACACGTCATATTTTCAAAGCATTGGTATTTCTTCTTTGTAATTATGAATCTTGGTCAAACTTCAGTCAACGCTCACACTGTTTTTTTCAGATTTGTTTTTAATCCCTTTCAAAACAATCCGCTGACTAAGGGCATTGACACATTTCACTCAAACCAATCAGGTTTGCCTCAACCTCTGTTAGCCAATCATCTCTTTGCTGTCAGATTTTATGAGTGATTCTTTTATCTGCTGATTTTAGCTGTTATTTCAGTGTCAGATTAGTGCAACCCACAACACAATCCACCTTCAGTTTGACCAACAGTCCAAGTCACATCCATCCAGACCTTCAGCTAGGCGTCACTTCTTCACCCAATCCTTTACCTTGTGGTGCACTCTATATCAAATTAATTTCTTAAATGTTCCATGGCATGAAAATTTCATTTTGAGGTTTTTAGTTATAGTTTTTATTAGTATGCATTCCCCTAGCCTGCCTATGGTCCCCCTGTGGCTAGAAATGGCGATTGGTGTAAACCAATCTGCAATCTGGCCCCCTATGAGGTCATAAGGGGAAAGGTTACCTCCCCTTTCTCTGCTTTGCCTTCCCAGATAAACATCATTGCTTTCAAGTGATCAAAGTGGCAGTTGGTCAAGGCCCCAGCCTCCACCTTGCCCTCCCCTTCGCTCCTCCTCAGTAGCTACAGACTCAGAAATGGCACATACTAAGGAAAGCTCATTGTGGGACTGGCTCTATGAGCATAATTCTGCACCAAGGCTGAATTTTGGGAAAGAGACTTCAGATATGGTATTTGGGAACCACTAAGGTCTATATAAAAACATCATAAGAGCACTGTCATGGGACCTTTAATAGCTCTTAAGTCCTTCTTTCACTTAGTCTCTCTGAATTAAAATAACATTAGAATTAGTAAATTAATTTCTGAGATTTGGGAACAGTGACATTGCTAAAGTCAGGTATGGCAAGAAATAATAGTGGTCGGACAATCCATAGAACCAACAAACCATTGGCCCAATCTAAAATAAAATTATGACCGGATTAGTCCTTCAAAAGAATTCTGCTGTGAAAGTACTGTATGTGTGTCAAATGTTGAAACAACGGTGTGTATATATTTTTGCAGCCCTACGCTGACAGCAAGCTAAAAAAGAAAACCTTTTACCCGACACAAATAATCACTCTGCACACTGTAGATAGATGATGTCCTTGGTCCCATTTTAGCTGAAAAACAGCACCGACTGCACCTTTTTTCAAATGCAGAAGAAATTCATTTATTTCTAGATAATTAGAAATGATGGCAGGTTAAAAAAAGAAGAAAAAAGAACAAGAAGTGATGGAATAAGAAAGGCTTTGTAGTGAGTCGGAATGGAGATGAGAGAAGCTCTTTAATTCTACCTCTGATTACTAAGTGGCTCTGTCCATTATCTTTACACAGTGAATAGCAGAACACCATAAAGGTAAAATGTGACTCATCCATCCCCATCGGCTATCACTCCCACTGGCTTATGGGAGCTGCCCCCCCCCAATCCATCCCCACACAGATGCACACAGTGCATATTAACATAGCCCTTCAAAATTTGCTTTCATATTGTATGTCTGTGGGTGCGAAGGAGATGTTTACACATACAAGCATTTACTACAGCATGCCCATGGATATGTTTTTAAGAGCGACTTTTGTGTATGTATGAGTGTTTGTGTATGCATGAAAATGTGTCTTTGTAAGAGAGTGTGTGTGTGTCAGGTCATTTCATATATGTCTTCTCTCAATCTGAGACAAGGGGAGGAGTATGTATGTTTGCTTTCTCATCCTCTGCCATGGGGTCTGAGAGGTATTGCCTCCCTTATTGCTGTTGAAAAGCCCCATCAGTGCCAAGCACGTTGATTTATGTCCCTGAACCCCTCCACCTCCAGCTCCTTTCCATTAGGGCTTTACAATATTCCCCCCCATTGTTCAGCTCCTGGCGTTATCGGCCCTGCCCAGGCTTGTCAGTAAGACCTGCCATCACACCAGGAGCAGCGAAGAGGGGGAAAAGGGGATGGGGGATAGGATGGAGTGATATGGAAGACGTGGGGTACAACAGATAGGAGGGAGAGAGAGTGTTGGATGAAGAAGGAGATGGAGAATTGGTAGGCAGAGATGGGTGGGGGGAAGGAAGCTAAGATAGAGGGGATGAGAGGGGGGGAAAGGAAGATGAGGTGGAGGGCAGCATGTTGAGGGAAGTGTAGAAATGGGAGATGTCCATCTAAGCCTAGGTTTTATTGTTCCTGAAAGCGTGGATGTGATACAGGGAGGAGGGACGTAAGTTAGGCAAAATGTGAGATGTTGACAATAACCAAGAGGGGTGGAGATGCCATTTGGTTGCATTACTGTGGTACATTCTGTTAGTGTATGTCTATTAAGATATAGATTTAATTGCCTCAGAATGGGTTGGTGATGCTGTGTGTTCAGTGCAGTGTTCCCAAGATACGGCGATTGGCGACAGGGCCAGCGAATGAAGCTTTTGATTTGGACCCCAATTTCTCAATTAGGTGAGCTTTATTGCCTTGAAGAAAGGTTGGATGAAGCAAGAGCACATTGATGCACTTGGTTAAATGTAGGTGCCTTTCACTGGTTTACAGTATAGCACAGGCAGATGCAACGCAGCTGTTAAGTGCGGTACAATGAATGCTTGAAAGGCAGCCTCGAGAAAGGTCGAGAGGGCCACATGAGCAGAATGTGAATGAGGGAGGACTATTTAAAGAGATTCAGGATCGATGCTTGTCTTGATAATGTGCGTGCAAAGGCAGAGCATGTAGAGGTTGTGAGGGTGAAGTATTGAAAGTTCCAACTGGTTATTTTAGCTCACAAACACTGCAAGGTTACTTTTCTGTGGCGGTACTTAAAGTCAAATTTATTTTGCTGTTAATAATGCAAAGGCAATCCAGTGGAATGTCATCATGAATCTGAAATATATTCTTTTCCCCCACCTTCTGTAAATGGATGCCACCTTGACTTACACCCCACCTATTCTAATTGTAACAAAAGACAATTGTTCACAAATAGCAAAATCTTCCTATTTATTTTAGTGCTGCATATGCCTACCCAGACAATGACATGGTGAATTTAAAATGAATTGCAAATTGCACTTATTTTGTATGCTGGGGGCCTACTCCTCCCTCGAAGAGCTGTCTCGTTCCTGTGAAAGATCTTTCTGACATATACCTTTTTAAGAAGAGGAAGATGAGAAAGCGTTCATGAAAAGAAGAGGAAGGAGAGAGGAGGGGTGGGGCGGGTGGCAGATAAGCTTGCTTGCTTTCAACTCTGTGGAGGATAAGGGAGAAGAAGTTTTAATATCTCTAAATCAGCAGCTCGATATTGAAAGTGTCATCTAATTGAAAATGATTTAGGACATCGGGCCTGCCTGGCAATCATATATAAATTCACTCCTGACACCAGCTCCAAAGTCTCTCTATTTCTACTTTATGAGTCATTTGCATGGTGGGGGTCTTTGAGAGTATAAACCATGCAAATGATATGGAGCGCTGCACAAGGTGATGTGTCCCCTCCTCGCTCCCTCCCTCTCCTCCTCCAACTCTCTCTCATTCTCCCTCTTAGCCTCAGGAGAAATGCTTTCTGCGTTGCTGCTGCCTTTGTCCAGAAAGTCATTTATTTCTCTTGTGTTTTGCTCGCTTGCTATTATACAGCTTGCCACATAGGTTAGGGGGAAAGAGCCGGCTGCCATCCCATTCAGCTGAATAACTGTCATCTCCTATTTGCGAGCCCATGTTGTACGTTGAAGTAATTTTCTTATTTTGTGAAAAGACAGATGGAGATACCCACAATAGAAATTTTAGTGTGTATTCCTATAGTACAGTACATAACAATAAATATAACTGTGCTTTAATGTGACACTGAAAGCCTGGGAATACATCTTTGCACTTCAGACTGTAATATGAAGTAATACCTGTACTGTCTATGACTTGAGGCTGTATAAAATGTTTTTATCTTTCAATGAGCTTTCGCCCCCTTTAGCAAAGCTGTCGTTAACATGAGCGTAAGACTGCTTTCAAGTCACTAAACGCACTGTTGGCAGGTAGAATCAACACAAAGTGCATCACAAATTCAGAAGCCTTGAAACGGTGCAACTAAAAACTCAAAGACAGAATGAAAGAAGAAACCTACAAGCTAAAATAAATGCTATTTTCCAGAGAAATTCTTTGCCTGACTGCCCATCTCTCCTCTCAAATGGATATAAAGAGCAGGGAGTGAGATCAGAGGGGCCGACTGTACATGCTTACCCTTCACGGCTCCTATAAAACTTTTATGCCTCAAAAGTCCTCCATTTCTCTCTCTGGAGAAAAACACTGAGATGGGGAGAGAAGGGGAAAGGGAGACAGATGGAAAAGCCACACAATAAGCATCTCTGCTTTTGTCGTGTAACTTTACAAAATCATAGACAAACCAGTTGCGGTATTTCCGATCCCCCAAAGCAGCTTTTATTGATGAGTAAGTCAACAGGCGTAAGGGGAATATCCGTATGCACATTATCATCTAACACTGTGTGTGGTCTTTCGTCATAGAAACGGGGCTAAGTTATCCCACAGGGTGTAATTTGTGTGCAAACATGTGTGCCCTCGTCCCCCCCCCCGTCCCCCCCCCCCACCGGCTCTATGGTTTTGGTCCATTTACCAAGAGGAGCTGAGCTGCGCTAAATCACTCTCCTGTATGTTTTGTGTGTGAATTCAACATAAATGTGAACGTATAATTCTTTCAGCTACCAAACACGAGCATCTATGCACGCATCATAATTTGATTTTGTGTGTGTGTGTGTGTGTGTGTGTGTGTGTGTTCAGGAGCTGGTGAGTGAAGGACTGCAGCCGTCTCAAGTGTTGCCCAGGGAGCTCCTGCGTGCGGTGGCAGTCTTGTTTGTCTTGTGCTGCTTCTCAAACAATGGCTCCCCATGGGCCCGCTCTCCGTCTAATTGAGAGACTACAGAGAGGGAGAGAGAGAAATGATAGGGCCCCGCTTACACCAGCTCAATTGCGCACATAACACACTTTACAGTGTGCAGTTTTTATTATGCTTGTTCACGGACACACACACACATCACATTTGATGAAGATGGAGCTTTACTTTATATAGCAGCACTAAGAAGTCTCTCAGTGCAGAGCAAGGATAAACTAAATAGTCGATACAGTGTTTTATTGTGTCTTTGAGGCCTTGAAATGTCTCTGACACTCTCCTTTAAGATTATATCATTCTTCACTATTTACTCACACAACACATCACATGGATGGTTACAAGATCTTGAGATTCACTGCATCATGAGCACATTATAGTTGCATATGTAGTTGCATCAGAATTGCATCAGAAAATGTCAGAATACACTGTATGAATAAGGAAGCTGGTATAGGCAGGGTTTTCATATTTTAAGTGAACCCATATAGATTTAGAGTCTGTGTCTATGTTTTGGATAAATTACATCATTATGTAGTATGAATATGTTATGTGACCTCTTACAGGTCCCAGGGCATAAAAATTTCACATAAGGTTTTTTTAACATTAATATGCGTTCCTCCAGCCTGCCTTGTAGTCCCCCAGTGGCTAGAAATGGCGATAGGTGTAAACCGAGCCCTGGGTATCCCGCTCTGCCTTTGAGAAAATGAAAGCTCAGATGGGCCGATCTGAATCCTGCTCCTTATGAAGTCATAAGGGGCAAGGTTACCTCCTCTCTCTTTGCCCACTCAGAGAATTTGGCCCACCGATGAGAGAGAGAGAGACGACATGGCTTTCAAACGAGCAAAGTGGAGTGGCAGTTGGTCAAGGCCACACCCCCAGCCTCCAACTTGCCCCCCACCCCTTCAGATATGGTATTAGGGGATCACTAAGGTCTATATAGAAGCATCAAAAGAGCACCATATCATGGGACCTTTAATGGAGGATTATGGCGTAGAATGTGTCCCAATTTAATACTACATTGACATTATAAGCAGGTTTTGAGTATTTAACATGTTCAGGTTATGTGTGCATACCAAAAAACCATGAGACTTTTGATTTGGTTGTTGAACAAATCTACCGTCCCACGATGCAATGCACAGAACATGGGGGTGCTGCTTTAGTTGGGAAACATTTTAAATAAATTGGACCTGAGACAGCTCAGATCTTTTAAAGAACCTTTTTGCTTTCCGTTTGTGAGGTTTATTTGACAGTGGAAATCAAAAGTCGCAGTTTGATGGTCCTTTGATGTCACAAATACTGTATACAATTTCCTGCTGATATAAAACTAATGATTTCTTGTATGCAAACTACAAAGAACATACTATACTATGATACATTTTATATAGTAAATAATGTATACATTTAGCATGTTAATGCATGGAATTAGAACACAGTTTTAGTATTCCCAGTCAAAAATGACAGAATAACTGTCGTAGTATACTGTATTTGTGTTTTTTCCCTCCATCACACACACACACGCAATGGCCCACAATTTCTCATACTTCTCTGTCAGCACTCCAAGACCATTAGGGGAAGAGACAGAAAGAAAGACACTGTGTGTGTGTGTGTGTGTGTGTGTGTGTGTGTGTGTGTGTGTGTGTGTGTGTGTGTGTGTGTGTGTGTGTGTGTGTGTGTGTGTGTGTGTGTGTGTGTGTGTGTGTGTGTGTGTGTGTGTGTGTGTGTGTGTGTGTGTGTGTGTGTGTGTGTGTGTGTGTGTGTGTGTGTGTGTGTGTGTGTGTGTGTGTGTGTGTGTGTGTGTGTGTGTGTGTGTGTGTGTGTGTGTGTGTGTGTGTGTGTGTGTGTGTGTGGTGAGCTATGTGGGCCCATTAGAGTGGTAGTGCAGGGCAACTACCGGGAGAATATAGACTGCAGAAACAAGTGGATTAGGACTTTCTAACGAGGACAGGCAATACCTCTTGATGGATGACAGCTTTCATACTGTACTGCTGTGCTTATAGGATGTGTGTGCTGGGAAGAGGGGGCTTCAGTGTACGTGTGTATGTTAGTGTGTAGTTAAGTGTGCATGGCTGTGTATTCTGGTTTAAATGTGTATTTCTGCGTGTCATTACTGTCTGTATCATTGCTTGTGTATCCACTCTCAGAAGGAAACTGTGAAAATGATGTCCTTGAATTTCACATCCTTATAATCAGGTTTTTTCCTTCCATTTATTTTTTTTTTTGCATCAGGGGAGTGACATAAAAGACCAGCTTACGACTGTCAATATAAATATTTGCTCCAAGTCAATTGGAAAAAAAAAATCCCCCACAGGATATTGTTGTATGGTGTGCTCGTTTGTCCAGTAGCGTTGGCATTCACTTGGTAGTACAATAGATGCAAAAGCGAGGAGGCATGGAAGTGTCGGCTGCTTGTGTAGTCAATGGGGCCCTTTTTACAAGCTATTTAAGGGGATAAAAAGCATGTCCTTTTCAGCGTGACACTGGTGTCAGTGTGTTTCAAAGGCGCTCCAGGGCCATTTAGAAGCAGTGGCAGCTTTGATTAAAGCGCTACAGTGCAGAAAGGAGAGGCAACACTCTGCTAAGTGAATATGGAAATGACCTCCGCCATCCTCTTTTTGCTCCCACACCAACCTCTCCAAACGCACAGCGCAGCGTGATAGGAACAAGTATGTCCTGTTTATGTGTTAGTGTCGCAGCATTAAAGGAGCATGTCTGTGCGTTTATAGTTAAGATATAGCACACAAGGGCGGTGTGTGTAAGTTGCAGAGGTAGTGAGGGGGGAGAGAGAGAGCATGATGACATGAGGAGGGGTTGTGACTGGCTCAAGTGTCCTGGTTTTGATGAATTAAGATGCTTCCAATGACAGCGGCCCCTGGCAGACTGAGAGCATGGCTAGGACCTCTCCTCTCTTCTCCGGGTGGAGCTACCAGCATTACACACCAGAGACTAATATAACTAATACCGAAAATACATTCAAACATAAATCATCTCTCTGACTCTCCATAAATATTTACTTGTGGACAGCACGGGTGAGATGTACGCATTGAACATTAACCTTTATACCTTTTGAAATAGTGATTATTTATCGTGAAATAAGTACTCCCTTTATCTATCTCTGCAAAAATGCAAAAGCATACCCATCATACTGATCCTCATCCATAACACAGATCACATCTTTTAGCATGGCTGTGTCCTGCACTGTAGGTGAGCTCATTTGCATGTGCGATCTGTTACGTGCCATCGGCCTTCAAATGGAATATTCCAGTAATTAACCCAACACAACATAGTTGTCATCCTGTAATTGACCTAATTGTTTGGCTTGTCAGCTCCCGTTCTATGTATTAAGCATTAAATATGCTGGGTGCCATTAATCAAAGGATTATCATGTATCCAGGGGAGGGCAAATACACAGTGTCTTGTTCTTGTTTAGCAGTGTGAGATGTTAGTGTCTGCAAAGTGTTGTATAACACTACATTTCTCTGTGTATTATAATCGGCGTAACATTTTTACAGGCTTTAATCCTCTAATAGCTTGTGAAAGTCCTTATTTTACAGCCTAGCATCACTCCATAAAATTATCCACAGGGTTTACAGTGTCCCATCTTTACCAGTCAAAGTGGGGTTCTTTGAAAATTGTGTACAATTGAATTTTTGTTTAGCCTGGGTAAATCACAGATCAAAATCTGTTATTCCCAACACCATCATCACATTACTGCAAAGCTTCCCACTCTAGCCTTAATGTACTATCTGTGAGTGCCAACATAGCTTACCAGCGCTGATTCTGTAGGCCCTTATGGAGGTGTGTGTAAGTGCATGTTTGTGTGTGTGTGTGTGTGCAGGCTCGTACGTACAATGTTTGTGTATGTGCCAACGGCAGATAGCTCAGGTCCAATTCACAGCTCATTCACGACTGAGGCTTATGTATTTAGAAGCAGATTGCCTCCAGGTTGCTATAAAAGGTGTTGAGCTGCCACTTTTATTGGATTTTTAAAGTGAGGAGATTACATCTCGTATATGTCTAATGGTTCCCACACACTGCTTATTTAGTTGTGTCTCTCTCTTCTGGTCAGGTTTTTGTATTGTCTAGAGCAAAGCAGGAGGGGTGTGCTCCCTTATACCCTATGCACACAACCAGTGCATTAATAACAATAACAATAAAAAGGTAATCAAATCTGTAAAAACAATATGTACTTAATGTTGGTCCAGGATCCACCGCTAAAAGCCCAACTCATCAAACTGCAAATTAGTCTCGGCCATAACTTTATTATGGCCTGGCCCGGAGACGGGCAGCCATAAATAATTCAACCGCACCGTCTCTGGAAGTGGTAAGATTTAATTCTACTGAAGGCAAAGTGTGTGTTTGTGCATGTGTGTTCACTTGCTTAGATGCATGCATGCCTGTGAGGTTTTGTTTGAGCTAATGTGTGTATGTATTTGTGAAATTAGACAACCCCTCCTCCATACATACACACACCACCAACGCCACCTTTCTCTTTCCTTCTGTTCTCACATTGGCAGGCGGCTGGCTTTAGCCTCACATTGCAGAATATTCTCTACAAGGTAGCACCATGGCAACATACTCAGCCTCATCCATCAGCCAGCCAGCGCCCCAACCCTCCCAGCTACAACCACCTAGAGAGAGAGAGAGAGACACACACACAAACACACACACACACAGAGAAGTGGAAAGGAAGAAAACAGAGGAAATAAGAAGGCAGCATGAAGCAAATAGTTGAGAATTAGTCAAGCAGATGTTAAACACAGTTTTGGCATCTTATGAAGGACTGTTAGTTTCTTACAGCTTAGGTGTTACTGTATTGTAATTGTGTCCATCATGCTTAGTCTATCGTTCCTATTGTAATAATAATGTTGTACTCGCCGGCAGGTCATTTCTGAAATCTTGGATTCCTGTATGAATACCAAAAAGAAGTCCAGTGGGGCATTCAAAAAAGGTTTTAAACAAACTTGCAGGTTAGCCAAACATAAAAGAGAAAACAAAGACGAATGGTATAATACTTACAAAATTTGGGTTTAAGATGCTGCCCAAAAAATACTTCTCCAAAATGTCCATAAATGTTCATCATAGTTAACAGTGTGACATCTTGGTTTAAATTCTGCACCAGCTGTTGGCATTGATGGATTATTATAAACAACATTGTGTTGCATTCTCTTTTGGTTTTACCTCAAAGTAAGGCTTGTTGCATGGTTCCTATGCATCGCGGTCTGTGGCTATGCCAACCGCGCACTATTCTATGTTTATGTTTGGCTTGTTCTCATAAACAGTTAAAGACATGGACCAACAGATCCCGTTGTTCTGGACGAAGACCAGTGAAGGATTTTAGAAGCAGTTTTCCGGTGAAAAAACAAAACAGGCACGTCGCACACACAATTGCCGTTTTGAATGGGAAAATGTCATCCACATGGATCGTGTAGATCCGAAGAGTTTTTTTTTTTGGGGTGGCGCACCGGTGCCTTAACGACTGCCCAGCTAACAATTTTTGGTTCCCAGAACGTTCTGGGAGCGTTCGTTTTGGTTACCCTAACGTTATCTTAACGTTGCAACCTTTAGCGAACGTTTGTAAATACCGGACCGAATAGCAACGCGGATTTCGGTGCCTTATTTAGGTGCCACTTAAATGCCTTCACTTCTCTATGGTGCTCCGAAAACGGACATTAGAGGGAACTGAAACACCGCCGCACAGGACGCTAGACAACACTACACTTAGCGGCGAGAAACACTAATGCTGCTGACAACAGTGTAAAGTGTTCCTTTTTAAAATAACAAATTTGCGTGTGTGCGTGTGTGTGTGTATATGTATATATATATATATATATATATACAGGTAAAAGCCAGTAAATTAGAATATTTTGAAAAACTTGATTTATTTCAGTAATTGCATTCAAAAGGTGTAACTTGTACATTATATTTATTCATTGCACACAGACTGATGCATTCAAATGTTTATTTCATTTAATTTTGATGATTTGAAGTGGCAACAAATGAAAATCCAAAATTCCGTGTGTCACAAAATTAGAATATTACTTAAGGCTAATACAAAAAAGGGAGTTTTTAGAAATGTTGGCCAACTGAAAAGTAAGAAAATGAAAAATATGAGCATGTACAATACTCAATACTTGGTTGGAGCTCCTTTTGCCTCAATTACTGCATTAATGCGGCGTGGCATGGAGTCGATGAGTTTCTGGCACTGCTCAGGTGTTATGAGAGCCCAGGTTGCTCTGATAGTGGCCTTCAACTCTTCTGCGTTTTTGGGTCTGGCATTCTGCATCTTCCTTTTCACAATACCCCACAGATTTTCTATGGGGCTAAGGTCAGGGAGTTGGCTGGCCAATTTAGAACAGAAATACCATGGTCCGTAAACCAGGCACGGGTAGATTTTGCGCTGTGTGCAGGCGCCAAGTCCTGTTGGAACCTGAAATCTCCATCTCCATAGAGCAGGTCAGCAGCAGGAAGCATGAAGTGCTCTAAAACTTGCTGGTAGACGGCTGCGTTGACCCTGGATCTCAGGAAACAGAGTGGACCGACACCAGCAGATGACATGGCACCCCAAACCATCACTGATGGTGGAAACTTTACACTAGACTTCAGGCAACGTGGATCCTGTGCCTCTCCTGTCTTCCTCCAGACTCTGGGACCTCGATTTCCAAAGGAAATGCAAAATTTGCTTTCGTCAGAAAACATGACTTTGGACCACTCAGCAGCAGTCCAGCTCTTTTTCCTTAGCCCAGGTGAGACGCTTTTCGCTGTTTCTTGGTCAACAGTGGCTTGACACGAGGTATGCGGCAGTTGAAACCCATGTCTTTCAAGCGTCTCTTGGTGGTGGATCTTGAAGCACTGACTCCAGCAGCTGTCCACACCCTTTTTCACAATCTTGACTAGGGCGCGGTGATCCCTATCGCTTGTACACTTTTTCTGACCACAGTTTTTCCTTCCCTTTGCCTCTCTATTAATGTGTTTGGACACAGAGCTCTGAGAACAGCCAGCCTCTTCAGCAATAACCTTTTGTGTCTTTCCCTCCTTGTGCAATGTGTCGATGGTCACCTTTTGGACAGCTGTCAAATCTGAAGTCTTCCCCATGTTTGTGTAGGCTTCAGAACTGGACTGAGAGACCATTTAAAGCCCTTTGCAGGTGTTTTGAGTTAATCAGCTGATTACTTTGTGGCACCAGGTGTCTTCAAAATGTAACCCTTACACAATATTCTAATTTTGTGACACACGGAATTTTGGATTTTCATTTGTTGCCACTTCAAATCATCAAAATTAAATGAAATAAACATTTGAATGCATCAGTCTGTGTGCAATGAATAAATATAATGTACAAGTTACACCTTTTGAATGCAATTACTGAAATAAATCAAGTTTTTCAAAATATTCTAATTTACTGGCTTTTACCTGTATATATATATATATATATAAGGCTTTCTTCTTCTACATTGGTTTTCCAGTTTATTGCTGTAGATAGGTCCTTTGCTTTAACTACAGTACATTGTGAGTGCATGGCAACTCAGGCACAGACCAAAGCGTTGATTGGGTGAGTAACATATTGTTACACACAGTGTGCACAGACCATTCTGAGAGCTTAAAGTGGCATTTGGCTTTGACGCGATATGGTGTTGCTGAGTTAATGTAAGTCAGCAAACTTTGGTGAGTAAAATGTTCTAATAACATGATGGCCTAAAAAATAAGACCCACGTTGTAATAAACAGAATTCTCCTTGGTTGAAGGGGGTTTATTTATTTATTTGTGTGACGGCCATGTGATAAGTGCCCGAAAACAATAACATTAAATCATCTTGTCACAATCATTTTGTCACAACTTGCAGAGTTTTCTGACAGCACATAGAGCTCATTTCCCTGCACTCTTCTCTACCTGTTTCTCATAGTGTCCAAAACTATGGACTTTCCAAATCATCAAGCTGACAACCGTGGTATAAACCAAAGTCTTGGGACAGATGGAAGTTGTATGCTGCCCGTGAAAATGTCATCACTGTACCTGCACCATATATCTTCATTAACACAGCACTGATAGCATCAGGGGAAATGCCCAAAGTTTGATGGGAATGTGATGGGAAGTGTAGTGTCTTAAACTCAATGTGGTGCACAGCAGGCAATTTCAATTCATTGTGTGCAGAATCAACATATTAGTGGCATTTAGCTTTGAGAGAGAGAGAGAGAGAGAGAGAGAGAGAGAGAGACTTTGCAAGGCTAAGTGAGACCTTAAGATAGCGATGTATGGTTTGGTATAGCAGTGGAGCACATTACCAGGCTACTGTATTCTCTGACATCTGCACCTTGTTTACTGACAGAGAGAGACCCTATCCTCTGGGTGAAGAGAGTGGGTTGGGAGAGGGAGGGGGCACAAGGGGAGCCCCAGGTCTCACTTGTAATTGAGGAATGGAATGAGAAAATGTGGGGGAAAGTGAAAATAGTCAGAGGGAGAAGGGGTGGGCGAAATGGTTTTTCCCTGCCCCTCGTGTGTCTGTGTGTGTGAGAGAGAATATTGTAGGATGTAATACTGAGGCAATTTTGGTTGCTCTCTCAATATTGGTGGTCTAAGAAGGGGCTTGAGTGAGCAGGACCTAGGGGAGTTTGTTTCTGTGTGTGTGTGTGTGTGTGTGTGTGTGTGTGTGTGTGTGTGTGTGTGTGTGTGTGTGTGTGTGTGTGTGTGTGTGTGTGTGTGTGTGTGTGTGTGTGTGTGTGTGTGTGTGTGTGAGAGAGAATATTGGAGAATGTAACAGTGAGGCAATTTTGGTGCGTCTCTCAATTTTAGTGGTTTAAGAAGGGGCTTGTCTCTCAATATTGGTGGTTTAAGAAGGGGCTTGAGTGAGCAGGACCTGGGGGAGTTTGTTTTCACTCTTTCTTTGTGGACGTGTGTGTTTGTGTGTAACAACTCGGTGGCCGCAATCAGTTCCACCAAGCTGACATTCCACCATCACCTGCCTTGACTTGCTTCCCCCCGGTTGTTCACTGAGTCTCGGCATGGATGCAGTGGCGTGAGTGATAAGGCCAATATTACTTGGGGATAAAAGCGGAATTAGCTACCCGCTGTGAAAAACGGGCACCGTAAGCTGTGATTGAGTGCCAGGGGGTTTCACAGGATCATTCTGATAATATTGGATCACTGTGAGTAAAATGGCCTTACAACGTGCCTTCAGCTTGTCCTTCTTTAGCCCTCTCAGATACTAATCCTCACTCCTGGACTCTTATTTGATTTCATCATCTTCTTATATTTCTGTTTTGGCCACTGCATCTATTGCTTTATTAGCTCTTTTTACCTTTCAATTTTTTAAATGATTTTAGAGGCTGTTGACATTATTATAGAGCAACAAAGTCTGCATTCTGTTTCTACTGACAGTCAACTTTGGTTTCTTTCTTCTTTTTTTTAACATGTATCTTTTGTTAAGGGACACAAAAGATGTACAGTAAGAACATTAATGGGTAAAAGCAGATTTCATCTCAATGTTTATATACATATAGGGCTGTCAATTGTCTAAAGTTGAAATATATTGGAATTATTCTTTAACTGTGAAGAATATGAAGAAAAAGAGTTGTAAAATGAGCCAGGCTGATGGAATCCAAAGACAACAGCCTCTCCAGAGTCCCCCAGAGATGGACTGTATCCTTACTTATTGCACATACTGAAACCTGTCGCTGCATTCAGGCTCAGTTTGAGACAATTTATCCACTCGCACTTCAGTGAAACCCTTACTGTGCCATTTTGCTGTTTCTCTCATTCAGGTGTAACAGCTCGTTTCCTAACACAACCCACTGGCAACTGCCTGAGGGAAATGAGGTTGGAGGTGAGATGTGGCCTATCATTGTACCCATAAGGGTAAATACAGTATAAAGAAAGGGAGCTGAAATATTGATGAGGGCCAGACATGGCTGCAGATCTATAGCCTGGTTATTACATAAGCTGCTTCATCATTCCTGGCTGTAATTGAGGAGTAGTAGAGAGAGAGAGAGGCCCTCAGGGCAGGTTGCAAGAGCCAGCAGCTACACTTTTGCTCCAAACGAGGACCTCCCATTAGGCCTCTTAGACTGAAGCAGAGAATTATGGGAAATCTACTTTTCCATCTAACATTAATTGGACATCAATTATCCCTTAAAGGCTCCTAAGTCTGCCTCCACTGAGACTGATTGCTGCATTATGTCCGGATTGTGCCCCTCTCTACATGAAGTTTTAAATTTTTCTTTCAAATATGTAAGTAGTGGGACAGGCAAAGGTTTGATTTCTACATCATCTCCACAAATATATGGCTGCCAAAAGAGATTCATTCATTGTCTGCAAAAATAAAGATTTTGCCCGGGCTGAAACTGCTGTAGGCAGGACTGTCTATGAAACAAACAATTGTCACTCAGACAAATGTTGTTACATTTAATTTTTATGGAAATTAGATTCCATTTTTTCAGTTACCCATTATCCCATGGCTGTTGGCTTAGCTTGATTCTGAGACGTTCCCCAGACAATAATTGTAATTTTGCTGCTTTGACATCAGGACGCATCTTTATCTACAACACTCCCTTTTCCTTCTAGCGATGACCCTTTCAACATTACTCTCATTTACATATTTAGCGTAATCCATCCCCGTGGAGCTGCCCATGATAATGACCATGTTGTGAAATGAGTGGCGCTGCCCATGCCAACAAACCATGTGAGCACAGGGGCACAGTGGCTTGCCAGTTGGCAGGGCGAAGAGTCTGACTGTGTTGATGACTATAATCAAAGAAGTCAGCAGTTGCAATGGAGGGTAGGAGAGTTGGAGGATAGGAGAATGGAAAGTGGAAAAGGAGGGATGGAGTGAGGGATTTATAGAGAGAAGAGAGAAAGTTAGAAAGTATGAGGTAGAAAGATGGGTTTATAGGGGGGGCGGTTCAGAGACTAGAACTCACGCCCTGTTTCATTCCGCTATGTACACTCCCATTTAAATCCGTTAATTAGTACAAGGCAACATAGAGGGAGATTGACGAGTGTGTTTCCATGAGACGACTTGGCTGCTAATTAAGACGGTCTCTCGGAGGAAGAGGGGTGACTCTGTGTGTGAGCGAGTGAGTGAGTGCACACTCGCATGAGTAACCTTTTGCATAAATCTGTGTGTATTTTTGGGCTTGTGTATCCATGTGTATACTCTGTGTTGTGTAAGTACACTTGAGCATGAATGTGTTTTGAGAGTGCAGGGTGCTAACAGTCACAAAGGAGAGGAGGGGTTGATGGGAGTTGTTGTAATCTGTGGGGGTATCCGCATGAAACAAGCGTGGAAGGTGGAGAGAGAAAATCTGTTATTTTGCATAATTACCTCATAATTGTGTCTCTCACTGTCGGTGATTGCTTTGTTTATCAGAGGGAAAGGGGTAAATGAACTTGTGGTGGTTTGACTCGCACTGTCTGCTGGTGTCTGTATTTGTCATTAGGCATTAGCCTCGTGGTCCTGTTTAACGTACAGTAGACGGTTGGTATATTAGCAAAGTGGGAAGCAAATATAGCCTCATTCAGCTTGACAGTCTGTGGCAAAGTGGAGGACATTTGTAACTCGACTGTAAGTTGTTTGCTGTCATTGCCTCATAACAAGTCAACTCAGGTACACTGCCTATTGTCTAAACCCTCATGTTGTCCTAAATCAATGTTCTTTTTAATTAACCAAAAATAACATGATTGATTCAACACAACGCTCTTTGGCGAGTACAAATCTTTACTTTCATCAATTTTGGGGAATCTTATTAAATTTTATAGCATTTGAAAAAAAAATTGAAGTGGACTTGAAATAGTATTGAGTAAAAGTTGACATACATCATACATTCCTTTAATTTTATTTGAAATAATTCCTAATTTCTAACTCCGAAATTAGGTATAATTTCCTATAAATGAGGTTTATTGACCATAAATTCCCAAAATAACTGTAAAACTAAAGTTAATAAGTTTGTGTTACGTAGTGTTAAACGTCAAAAGTTACAAACATTGAAAAAAGGGACAAAAACAAAGTTAAAAACAAAAAGCGTCAAAAGTGTTGACTTTCTATTTTGACCGGAAGACAACAATGAAAATGACACTCAAATGAAGTACAGTTAAAGTACAGTTATACAAAAGGTCTTTAGTCAGATTTTATGTACAACTTAATTGATAAGTATCCACAAGAGGTAAACAAAATACACCCATTGAATATAGTCCAGTTAATTGCACATGGGGCTGTAATCCATACCAAGAGACTCACTACTAAAACAGCATTACAGTACATGAAAATGCCGTTTGTTTAGCTGTACAATATTGCAGTAATACCAGGTACACTGAAAATTATTTATAATTATTTTCTTGGAAAAACCTAGGAAAGTTTTTGCACTTAGAAATTAGTAAATTAAAGTAAATTCTAGATGATCTAAGGGCGATCATCAGGGAAACAATACTTGCAGATATGTTTCTTTTACTAGTAAACCTCCAGTAATTTACTGATGTTTATTAGTGTGGTTATTGAATTTTACTCTCACATTCTTTGTAAGTTTTACTTAAACTCTGACTGCTTCCTGCTGACTGGTTCCTTTTAGCTGGTTAGCTAGCAACAAATGTTGCACTGGTCACATTAAATAAATAAAGAAAACCACCGTCAGCTTTACATTAAAGAACGTGCTCGACTGTTCGGGAGCTATACGTTTCCTAAACAAAATAAACAACTTGTTTTGTATAAAATTAAGATAATTAATAAAAACCATGGTGGAGCTCATAACTTGTCTATTTACCAAGGGGACCGCAAGGTGTGACTGCTGTACCCCCGGGGTGCACGACCCAAGTCCAGAGATAGCTAGCTACATTGAGTTTAGTGACCATAGTAAAATTAAGCTAAGGTGATATGTGATAATGGCAAGTGGAATCATATTATATTTTAACTCTGTTACATATGCAGGAAAAACCCTGAATAACTTATATTCAAGATGAGTTAGCTGCTCCTGCCTCCATTTAAACCTGATCGTCGTCGTCTTGTGTTTTGGCGGACAACGAAGCGCATGCGTCCTATATCCGTGTCACAAGGCGCATGCGCGGATTCAAAACACCCAATGCTATTTAAACTTACTTGGTATTTCTAAATTAATGTGCAATGACTATGAAACCTTTGAATTTTATGTGAAAATACATAATAAAACTTAGTCTTCCAACACAGGTTATTTATTACATGAATTACATATATAGTTTAACTTGAATAAATCCAGTTCTCACTGATACTTAAAATTAGAAAATTTTTGAAATAGAAATTGTGACAGTTAACCTAAGAAATATTGCTACAATACAAAATCATTTGTTTCAGTGTATAATATCCCACACACGTAGTTTCTTCATTTTCTCTGCCAACAGTGTTGTACAGATTTACAGGAGATATTTATGTAATTTGTTTTATATGTTCACAGAAGGGCAAGACCTTCCAAACTTCCAGTCTCCATAGTTTAGAGAAATGACTCATTCTGTCCATACACTATTAAATTGTGGGTGATCATGAGTGCGTAGCATTTAAGTGGAATGATAAAAAAAAATTAAGTCTCGTGTTTGGGATCTGTCCTTGAATTTCCAGCAAGGCATTTCACCAATAGAAATAATCATCTGCATAATCATCTGCTGACAAACGTCTTAAGCAAACTGCACCTTTAGACGCGCTGAAATGCTTCTGTTTTCCTCATAGTCATATTAACTACAATAATCCAGCTCTTTAAATGTCAACAGTGTGGTTCCGGAAGCAAAAATCCCAATTTGTATTTTACATAAAGATTATGAATATTAGCCCCGGAAGTGAAAATCCCAATTCATAGTCTACATAAAGATTATGAATATTAGCAATAATGTCTTAACCATCCAAGCTAGACTTACCACTTAGCTGCTAGTTTGTGAAACGAAGGTTTAAACTCCCGTAGAAACTACTGGTCCGTTTGAAGTCTAGAAAAACATGTTTTATTCGCATTAGCTTTAAGAAGTACTACACTACCTACAATCCTAAGCACACAGCCAACAAGCCATAACTGCAATGTCTATGATTGGTGGAGCTCGCTGGTACCATGGAAATGTTTACCGCACCCGTGACCGGCTAGTCAGCTGCTATCGTTGAAGTCCACAATCATTTGTACATGATGTACACAGTCTTGGGCGGCTGTTGCTCAGGTAGGAGAGCGGTCGTCTACCAATCGGAAGGTCAGCTGTTTGATCCCTGGCCCCGTAGTCCCATGTCGAAGTGTCCTTGGGCAAGACACTGAACTCCCGAATTTCTCCTGATGCTGCTAAATGTGTGTGAATTTTTATCTGATGAGCAGGTGATATCTTGTATGGCAGCTTCTGCCATAATGTATGAATGTGTGTGAATGGTTCCTGTACTATGTAAAAGGGCTTTGAGTAGATGTTAAGACAAAAGCGCTATATAAATACAGTCCATTTCCATTTACCCTTTTTCAGTTTTCAAAATGTTTTTTTGCACTAAATCAAAGGTTTTATGGTCACAATTCATCTTGTAGTTGGTTGGCTTGGCTCCAGGCATAAAACCTTTTTATATAGGCACATTCTGAAACGTCAATGGAATAATTGAATTGGGCTAATTACTTCTACAATTACATTGTCTGTGGAGTTAAGCCAGCTACACACTGGCTGCGTCGCATGAGCGTTGTGTTTCTGTTTTCTGCGTGTCAGCTGCGTGGACTTTTCTACGTCCTACACACCAGAAACATGTCTGCTCGTCACTGCTGTTGCTAGGTGACGTAAAGGGAGGGCTATTTCGTGACATAGCACTGACAGATTCTAACTCTGAAAAATGGGTAAACATAAATATATAGGCTACTGATTTGATTAAAGCAAGACAATGTCGGCAGTATTAACGGCAAAATAGGTTACAGAATATTTCGTTCTGCATGACAGGTGCAATATTTGAGAATCAATCTTTTTTCTGACATATCTACATTTATGTCAAGTCTCTAGAGACTTTCAAACATCATGTCATTTATTAATATGTATTTGTGTCGAAATGACATAAACAACTTTTCCTATTCTGAAAAATAGGCGTTGGTTCCATTTCTAGCATGCACGCGTTTTTGGCGAGGCTCGAGCCGCGATAGAGCCGTGCGTATCACGCAGGCAATGTGTAAGCTCTAATATGTTAACATGAGAGCCGAAATAAAAACAGACGCGCCACGCAGCTGACACGCTCGCGCAACACATCCAGGATGAAGCCGGCCTTACAGAGCTCTCACATTGGCTAATTAGAGAGTTGAATTTACGATGGCACGCGATGGGCTGTCTACTATCTACTATAGCCAGAGATTGCAAAAGTACTCACTTCCCATACTCAAGTAGAAGTACAGATACTTGTGTTAAAAAATACTCTGATAAAAGTAGAATTACTGATTTAACTTCTTTACTCAAGTAAAAGTAACAACGTACAGGCTTGGAAATGTACTTAAAGTATAAAAGTAAAAGTAGCCTTGCAAATGACAAAGCTACCTGGACCAGACATATGTTACTAGAGAGCACGCTGAGAAACTACAGTGGACATGGAAAAAAAGCTCTTTATATGCCATTGCCTACATTTTAAATGGCTGCCTGCCAATACTCCTAAAACATAGCCTATTTATTGTGACAGAGACTGGGATTCCAGGTTAATAAGATTCTGACTGAGTAGCAACATATTAATTCAATTGTGATTCTGTGAGAAGTCTGTATATTACCATCCAATTAGATTAAATTTGGTATTAAACTTGTTAGTCAAAGTACTTTTATTCGTCTCCCTAAGGAGAAATTTGTTTTGGATATGGAGTAACTTGCTTTGCTGCAAGGGTTACAGACACAACAAGCACAGGGTTAAACACAATTAAAAGACAAATGTACAGTCAACATATGGGTTACTCAAGGACCTGTGCAAATTGCAGATTTAACATTTTCTGTACTAAAATAAGATAAAATTCATACTTCAAAAATTCACAATTTCATTCGTCCTTTTCATCCATCACAGTCACAGATATACATAAAAAAATTCATAGTCATACGTTCATTGCTGCTCATTAATGAGCTTAACTGCGAGAGGGACAAATGAGTGTGTATACCTATTATATTTACACAAAGGAACCCTGTACCTCTTTCCTGAGTTCAACAGCTCAAACTGTGAAAACAAAACATGAGAGTTAGCAGACAGAATGGTCTTAGCCTGCCTGAGTGTTGCCTGGCCAAAAAGCTCCTGCGGGTTGAAAGATGCAGGTGTTCCCACTGTATTTAAAGCTGATTCTGGTTTCCAATTTCGGCCCAGGTGTGTCTGTTAAAACACAGACAGAGACAACATGGGCATGGCTTTGCTATGGCTGTGTGTTTGTGTGTGGTAATAAAAGAAATAAATAACATTGTAAAGGCTACCATACACAATGCAAAGGAATCATATATGCTAGTAAATAACAATAAACCCACTATTAATTTCATTATCTTAATGCAGTGTAACTGTAGCACGTAAATAATGCACCTAAAATACAAACGTGAGCAAGGGCATTCAACAATCTCCATTATGAGTCAACAGTCAGGTGTAACCTAGCTAACAGGTGAAGAACACAAACATCACTAGCTAACTTTAAATTTGCCAGAACAATAGACCAATAAAACAGGCTTAAATGAACTGACAACATACTGTAAGTTATACGACTTACAGTTCTCAAGGACTCGCACACACAATCTCAGCTGATTATCCTCTCACTCCTCTTATATCTCGCTTTTTTCTCCGTGTGGCGTGCGCGCCCGCTCGCGGTGTGAGGCACGTGTCCGCGCTATTCTCAGACATGCACTCACAATCACACCTGATGGACGACCTTTGTACAAAACTAAAGTAACGAGCCAATTTTGTAAAATGTAAGGAGTAGAAAGTACCAATATTCGTAGTAAAAAGTCGCCACTGTAATAGTAAAGTAAAAATATCTGAAAAATCTACTTTAGTACAGTAACAAAGTATTTGTACTTCGTTACTTCCCATCTCTGACTATAGCTATATGTCAGCTGACTATAGGTTTTAATCCACATGTACGGCTTTCAACTTTATTCTCTCTACATATCACCATCTCCCTTTCCTATTCTCCTGTCTTTGACTTTCACACATTTGGATATAGATATGTTCAAATGACCTTCAGCTGTTTCTCGCCCCCTTTCAACTTCTCTTTCGGTTGTCTTCTAAAAATAGAGCTCCCCAGTCGTCAGAGGAGTTCTGTGGCTGGCCTTGTGGGCACAGGATTTGGCAAGAGGGTGCCAGAGATGAGTCTAATTAACTCATTGAGAAGGTAAGAGCAAGGGAGGGAGAGGTGGGGGAGGATGGGAGGGACAGAGGCAGGGGGTGCCTGAATAATGACAGAGACATGAAGAGGGTGAAAGATGGAGTGGTGCAAAGAGGAAGACGAGGTGGAAAAGGGGAGAAAGAGGAAGAGATAATGAGAAAGGAGGGTTCGGCGAGAGAGGAGAGGCGAACCAGGGTCTCTGGGGTGAGGATATAGTAGTGGCAAGGCAGAGTGATGGAGAGGAGCACTAATTAGACTCAAGACCAAAGCCCCTCCTTACTTTACATAGCAGTAGAGGGGGAATGGAGTAAAGGAGATAGATGGGTCAGGCTGCTGAAGCGCCAAGATATGAAAAGGAAATATGTAATCTTCAATATAGAGAGAGCGAGCCAAGTGACTGCAATCTAGCCAACTCAATTAGCCCACGTCTATAAAACAAACTGCTCTTAATCGCCTCTGTCAGACACTGGTAGGCAAATGAACTGGCCGCTTCCTTCAGGGAGGTGGGGGAGAGATAACATCCCCACCACTCCACCTCTCCTAGCACTTATATGACGTCTATTCAAGGTGCTTGTTTTATCCATTCTTGCATGCTTTATTGCTCAGCATACTTATTCTATTGGTTATGTTTCTCTACATACACAGTATATCTCAAACTTTATTTTTCCTTCTGTCACGTCATTTTCTCCCATGTCCTTCTTCAGGGTAAACGGTCACAGTGAATAACAATTTAAGCCTTTCATGTTTTCTCTTTTAGTGCATTATTCTTGTCTGTTCTAGTAATGCATGAATCAAAAGTATTTTCATTCTTCTTTTTCATATTCTACCCTTCAGTGTTCAAGTGTATACATTGACAGTTGACCCCTGTTGCTATTATTTTTGTTAATTCATTGTACATTCTGAATTTCTGCCCATTATCAATTAACTGCCAATTTACTGTCACAGTCATATTTTCTTAAACGTCCCATGACGGTGCTCTTTGGATGCTTTTATATGGACCTTAGTGGTCCCCTAATACTGTATCTGAAGTCTCTTTCCCGAAATTCAGCCTTGGTGCAGAATTACAGCCACTAGAGCCAGTCCCACAATGAGCTTTCCTTAGGACGTGCCATTTCTGAGTCTGTAGCTTTTGAGGGGGAGGGGGGTGTGGCCTTGACCAACTGCCACTTTGCTCGTTTGAAAGCCATGATGTCTCTCTCTGTCGCTGGTTTACATTCTTCCCCATCTAAATTATAACTGCACACTATTGAAACCTTAACAAAACCATCAATTTTGTAAAAGAGTTTGTCTTAATTACATTATGATGTTATGTGGTGTTGAAATGGATCTATGCTTAAAGTGCATTACCAGTCATAATGGAACATTGACATTAATTTATTTATCTAAAGCAGGAAAAATACATTTAAGAATCTGACCAGAATGTTACTGGTTTGAGCAGCTGACCTACAGGATAAATCCGGGTGGGGGGAATGTACAAGATAATCGCTTGCCCTTTCTTCATTACCACCAGTGAGGAGCTCTAGAGCAAGGCTTTAAACCCCCAACTGCGCTAGAGGAGCTGCTCACTGGCCAACAGATGAGACTGTGGTTGCACTGGGCTGCTTCCAGGTGTGAGTGTGTCTAATTGCGTTTTCCCTTACATGGTACCTGCTCGACTCTACTCTCCTTTTCTTGTTGGCATTATGAAAAAAGTACCTGTACTAGCTAACGGGTGCTTTTTTTAGTATCACCCCTGTCAAGGTTCCAAGCGAGCTGAGGCGATACCAAAAGGTGACGTGAAAACCTAGAGACTACTGATTGGTCAAAGAGAATCATCATCATCAAATAGTAATCACTGCGTTATCATTGCTAGTGACAGACGAGGGTGTCCTGAACAAACCCGCCATTTTTAAATACTTTAGTTTTGAATTTTACTTACTGTAGTTTGGACAGTTTTCTAACACTTAGAACTCTTAGCTGTATGCACCACATACCACCTCAGCAATATATCCCCATGCTATCCCTGCCTACCCTGCTGTCTTGTGATTAGTGGCCCTTGATGAGTGCCCTGGCCCAGGCTGTCTGTAATTACCAAACAGGAGGAACAAGTAGGCTGATTAACACGTTAAGGAGCAGCCGCCAGCCGACAAGGGCCTACAGCACTGCCAAGTGTGGGTCTGACAACTTCATTCCCCATCTGTCACCAGGCACACACACAGACCTGTGTGTGCGCTGCACAGCATGCAACAGGGTCCACCCCTCCTGCACAAAGGAGGTGAATAGAGATGTTGATGGAGTGCAATGAAGTTTAGTGCCTTTTGTTCGTCAGACTGGTGGTACCCTCCCAATGCCACTGTGCAGGGGGCCCCTGCCAAGGTAGCACCATATATCACAGTTGGCATCAGCCAGGTGGTCTGGCTCTCTGTGCCAGGCCCAGCCATGCTGTGCTATGCTGTGCCATGCTGAGGAGAGGCAGACCATTTCTTGAAAGGGTTTGTGTCTGTGATGCGTTTTGACCAAAATGAGATTTTGAGGGGAAATTGTGTTTTTATTGAATTGTATTTGATGTTTCTTTCTCATATACTCAATAATAAACTGCTATCATACCACAATGAAACACCAAAGCTGAAACTGACAACACATACCCTGGAGTCTGCTATTGGAAATGACACATCCAGGCTCCACCGAAAGTCCAACTGGCTTCAAAGGGAACGCTCACTTGACTGCTGATTTGATTGTGACACCAGTGACACAAATGGTGGCAGTGTAGTTGAGGAGTTAGAATCAGTGCCATTCTACATTCACTGAGTTTAAATAAAAGCATCCCTAAATGCAAGGAAAAGATCAATGAATTAATATAACCATTTGGCTGTTATACATGTTGTTGATAGAGAACACATGTTACATTCAAGAAGAAAAACAAGTGGAATAACTTTAGGGGCTTAGATTGTGCCCATGACCATAGAACAAGTTTTTGACAAAAGTTGTGGTTACAGGATGACTAGGATTGATTTTTATTATCAAAATTAGCAAATGTTGTCATGAAGCATCCAATAGTAGTAGCTAAATCATCCTACTGAACAATAATCATTTCCGATCTAGGTCATGTCTTTAAGTCAAGCCTTCCTGCCAGCTGTTAAATGCCGTAACCCACAAGGGTTATCCTGATGTAGCTAATGGAGAACCCTGGTAGCTGACACAGATACAGACAGCTCACCTTTACTGTCACTATGCATGGGTAGGCTTTCTTGGACTGCTGTTCAGAATCATGTCAAGTCATGTTGGTAGTTGGATCAGGATATCACGGCAATAAAGGATAATGGGCATTTTGGGAAAGGCAGATGGGGTTAAATCAGTGTAGATAACATAATGGGCTGTATGAACAGTTTCGAGGCAAAAAATAGCCTATCTCTATCACTTCATGTTGCCCGTGTATGTCCTTGCCTGCAGGAAAGACAAAGGTTGATGTTGTAGCACTGATTTTTGTAAGTGCTGGATGGATATAATGGGGTTTACACCGTGCTTTTTCTCTTAAACTCTTATGTCTCGTTCTCCATCCACACCCAATTTCCAGGGTGCTGCTCTTGTTCTGTTGTCAAGACAACTGCACACAGTGGTTCTGCCTCTGTGTCCATTTGTCTGTCTTTGCTTGTCTCTTTATTATTTGTCTGGTACTTTTCAGATATCCAAGTATTTTGCAGACTGGGAGCCATATTTGGTAGCAGTTTGGCAGCATCAGCGTGACTGATCACAGTAAGGCTGCATCTGACTGATAAACTGGTAAATTTGGAGGCTTATGCGGATGCTTATATAAATAGAAGATTTGAGCTTTCCCTTCTAAGTTGCAAATGTAAACTCAACGAGCAGTTTTATCCATGACCCTGTTGTTGTCTAATCAGCGCCTTATTGTGTCTGTGCCTGGAGTCTGCAGTATCACACTGTCTCAGCAAACAACACGCTCTCCCCAGCGGCTCTGCTATGCTTCATATCCAATTGGTTTGATTTTCTCTCTGAAGGAATACAAGGTTCATCCTCCTCCCACCCCCACCCCCCAGCCTTCTGAAGTGTGGCGGATAGTCTTTTCACGCAGTGTTGACCCAACACTTTTCTCATTCATCAGTTTGTGTATTTGCATTTCAATTAATTACCAGCGTCACACGCGCGACTCAAGCAGCTTTAGCTTTGTGTGTGACCCTTAATTGCAATCATTACACAATGCAAGTAACTCGCCTTTTGAGTGTTCAATTGTACACTGGGCTTAATTATGGGAACTGAGTTACAAGCATTATTCAACAGCTTAATAGACCAGATACTGGAGCCCTTTTCGCAGAAACTGAATGAAATGATAGTCGAATGCTGAACTGGTAATTACTCACAGTTGTGGTTGCTGATATGCATAGCTCCATCAATTCAAAGAGGACCTGGGCATTGAAGGTATATTCCCACATTTTGCCAAGTTAGCTTTTTATGCTTCACTGAGACTTAGATTTTCATCACTGTAATTCAGCACAGAGGTATTTCTGTGGGGGAGGCTAGCTTTTTCCCTCTGCTTTCAGTCATGGTGCTAAGCTAGGCTAAACACGTCACATATGTTTGTTTTGAACACACAAAGATGAAATTAATATCTTATTTAAACGCAGCATTATACACAACCACGTGGGGCTCATATACATGCAGACAGGCAGACAGGCACACTCTTATTTATTCATATGCATGTAGACACACACTCACAAATAGATGTCACTTCTTGCATGTGAGCAGTTTGGAACAAAGGCGACGTGAGGCAGGGGATGAAAAAAAGCAATTATTCTGTGCAGGGCTCTGTACCTAGGGTTAGTGCCTCGCCTCTGGAGTAAATAAGTTACTGGGAGAGAGTGTGCTCATGTCGCAGATCTAAGGAAGACACACATACATGTGCATGCCAACATACAAACATGCACACACTCCCAGGAGCAGTCACATGCACACAAATTCAATCTTTCATCTTGCTAAAAAAAAGAACACACACACTCCCCATTTTGGGCATCCTGTCACTCAGATAGCCCATGTGCTCCAGTAATGAAGATGTTGCAAGTTGTTGCTTTCATGCTCGGGCACTGAGCCAATAACACAAAAGGCTGCAGCAGAGAACCCCCTCTGCTCCCTAGCTCCCCCCCCCTCACCTTTTCCTCTTTTACCTCTCATTTTTCTCGCCTCGCTCCTCACTCCCACCTTCCCAAGCCCTGATAAGAAATTGTCCTGTCGGTGCCATGAAGGAAGCCAGGACAATTTGACTTAAGAGCAGGAGAGGGAGATAGAATGAGTGAGTTTGGGAGAAGATGGAGCAATTGCGTACAACCAGAGTCTCCGATATAAATCTTAATATCCTATTTAAGGCTTTTCCTCCTCACGGGCCCTGATTTATTAACAGGGCTTCCCCTTTCAATTTATCAAAATAAACTAAGTGCTCATGGTCGCGGCCGGCAGTGCAAATTAAAGCAAACAACAGACTGAGGGGGAGGAGGTGGAGGGGAAGAGAGAGGACAGGGTTGTCATGGAGTGAGACATACGCACACATAAAGCCATACGTCTCTCTTACTCTTCCTTTCTTCACTGGCTCTGTGTCAGGAGAGGCCAGCTAGTGTAAATGGCCAAGCTCCCCAAGACCCAGGGGTCTTAGGGAGTCTTGGAGAGGAGAGCTTTGTGTAAAAGCTGGATAAATTTGTTTAGGGATCTCCACTCCAGTGTATCACTTGTAAGGAAGTGAAACCTGAAATCTGCTCAATTAGTTCTGTGGGCATTGCTGAGGAGGATGTGAGAGAGAGAGAGAGAGAGAGAGAGAGTGTGTTTTAATTGATGTGTGTGTGAAGATAATGATTTGGCGGTTTTTCCTTTCTAAAAGGCAATATTATATTTGTTTACTGTATATTTCTGTATGCCCTAACTATAGGCTTAATAATGCACAAGGTTCCTGTCAGTATGTGGTTGAGAACAAGAGGGTAGTTAATAACATTTTGCAGAATGGCATCTGGCATTGTTATTGGCAATGCCATTATTGTGTTATTGAATGATTATTGCATTAATGCATCCCATGCATAGATGCATTAAACTTCTAGTGTGTAACTATTTTATATTGATTCTAAAATAAGTTGATACAAAACTATTAAGCCTATCACCTTCACAAAACTCTCTCTGTATTTCACGTTATGGCTATGTTTACTAAATGGTATAGTCCGGCAACATTCGCGCACAGAAGCTCTAGTAATGCGGTTTACGTCATCGCCGAACAAGGACGGATGTTTGATGGAATAAATGTTTCTAGCAACTGCGTGGAGGTGGGCAAGATTTGTATCATGTGGACGTGCCAACAGTGTTGTTGTCATTGCTTAGAATTCCTCATGGGGGTGACAGAAAAAATACACTGTAGTTTTAAAATGTAAGCAGTAATTGAATTTAGTTGGTTGAGGTGGAGCTACTTTTAACTGTTTTATATACACATTTTAATCTATAATGCCATGTTATGTTATGAAGTGACCGTTTTTTGTGTGTAAAATCTAATTTTGAAAAATAACTATGGGTGTAAAACTATATATATATATATATATATATATATATATATATATATATATATATATATATATATATATATATATATATATATATATGTATATATATATATATATATATATATATATGTATGGGAGTAAAAATACAATATTTACTTCTGAAATGGAACTGAAATAGAAGTAAAGTACAAGCACTTCAAAGTTGTAGTTGATCTGTGCCTAAATAAATGTAGTTAATGACTTATTTTGGTGCTCCTTGGAAGTCTACTCTCCTCACATCCATGAAAAACCAAAACAGCACATCTTTCAAAGGCAGTGGATACTCTGTGCAGCCAGGCATTTCCTCTGGGAAAGGCCTTGTGTGTGTTTGTGTGTGGCAAGCAAATATACACACAGCACAGTTAGGGCTGGCATGGGGAGAAAATGACAATGTAAGAGAACAATAGAAAAAACAGGACACTGAGGGATGAGAAAGGGCTAGAGAGAAGTGATGCAGAGAGAAAGGAGATTTATATTAGACACACTTTTTTTTTAAACTTGAGGGAGAGAGTGGAAGCATCCAGAGGCTTACAAATGGATGGAGGGATGAGGGATAGAGATATCTAAGATGAGACATGCAGGACGCCGCAGAGGATTGATCAGTTAGTTTTTCCCTTTACCTGCAGGAGGGTAGATTACTAAATACATTTTTAAAGAGATCAAGGAAACGTCTGCTCCATTCATCTTAAATGTGTGGAAAATATTTGATCATATTCCTAATAAAGCTCTTGTAGGATTAATCATATTCAATGGGACAGTTGTGATTTCATCAGCCATGATTTCCCTGAGGGCAAAACGCTGAATCGACTTAACCCATCGGTCAATCAGCCGTGAGGTAACTGATCACCATCCAATAGCGAAAAGGCCAGATGACGTCATCAACCTTGTCACCCTTGACCTTGCTCCTCTGATCCCTGGGTCTGCTGTGGCGGGAGTCTGGCATAGGGACGCTGGGTTAATCAATAGCAGGGATGGCATGTAATAAAACAGGAGCTCTCCAGGGAGGATCCCAAACAAACCACCAGCGTTCTGAATGGCCAGGCCAGTTTTGCTCGTGTTTAGCATCACAATTTTTTTTAAGAGGCTGTTTGTTTTCATGAGCTGTGACAGAGATGGGATTTGAACAGAGCGGAGTAATTTTGTGAGGAATCACGAGTTTCCTCCTGCTGCAGTTTGTTTTCTAATTAATTCATACATTTTACAAGTTAAATGACAGCTAGTTCATCTAAAAGTTGAATCATACCATAAGTTTTCAGTTAGGATTATTTACATAGAAATCACTTGAGCAATTAATATAGTATGTTAAAATTGGTTAGAGACCTGATAGTAATATTTGTAGCTTTACCACAAATAGTAGTGTCATTATCTTTGATATTGAATTCTAACATCGCTTTAGGAGGATACTAACTGTAAATCTAAATGTTGCTCACATTTTTTAGACCCCAAAAAACATGTAGAGGATGTCAAGGTACTAACGTCTTCCTCATAGGCTGCATAAAGCGTCAACAACCTCAACCAGGAGGCTAGGGTAGCCTGTATGTTTCCTGTGAGGCAAAACCCATAAATGTCTGCAAAAATAAAACAGGAAGAAATCTGTGTGTGTGTGTGTGTGTGTGTGTGTGTGTGTGTGTGTGTGTGTGTGTGTGTGTGTGTGTATACATACATTTAGAAGTAGAATCTACACACATTACAGACGCATGAGTAATTCTGGGTTTATATGGAATTGTGTGATTGTGACTAACAGACTAAAACTGTATGCTTGGCTTAAATTGGCGAATCACAGCAGACTCTTTGCTTCGCACTCCCTACTCCTATCAAATGACTGTTTCTAAGCAGATTTATTTTCACACGACCTCCCATTCTGTTTCCTGTCGCCTCCCTGTCTTTTCACCAAAGAAGCAGTTTGGCCCCTTTTGTTTTCTTCTCTTCTCCGGATCAAACCTAGGGCCCAACCTTCCATTCCATCCTTTTTTTTTTTCTCTCCGACCATCTCTCCATTCATGCTCCCTTTTTATCTCATCAAGGTCTCTGGTGGGAGCAGAGAAGTGACAGCCGTGTGTCTGCCTTGCCCTGCTGTCTGCCTTTCTAATGAGCCTGAAACACAGGGGGTCAGCCTATTATGGAGATGAGGAGATCCAGGCAGGCCAAAAGGTGATAGACCTTGCTAATAGGGGCCCTCTCCGTTCCTTCACCCCTCCCTCCTACCTCTCCTCTCTTTTCCTCCATCTATAGTTTGTCCTGCAAGGTCTAATGAAGGGGCTCATATGCTAAACAGGAGATGTGGCCTCCTGCTTGTCCTCCTCTTCCTTCTCACCCTTACTTTCCTTTTCCCTTTATCTTTTCATCCTGGAGGTTTGTTTGAAGTTTCTCTCCCTCTTCCATCGGTCGGTTCAATCATCTCTCTGGGCCCAGGGCCACCTCTATTTGTCTGCTCAGCCTCGGTGGGGTCTCTTTGTAGTCGGGGCCTTGTCCTGGAACCCACTATTGCTTCCTCCAGTAGAGAAGTGTGTGGGTCTGGATGTACGTATTTGTGTGTGTGTTTCTTCAGACTCTTCAATCATATGCAGCCCTCCCTTTGCCTTCTCTGTGGCCAGGCCTCAGTCAGCCAGGTTGCCTTTGAAATGCAGGCAGAGCTCAGCTACACAAGAACGACAGAAGACAGGGACGTAGTGCTTCCTCGACTTTTAAAGATTTGTGTTTGAAGCAGGAAATGGAACACACATACTGTACGTACACAGATGAGCACTCTTATCTGTCATAAATTACATCATACACATTCATCTCTCCTGTCTCCTTTCCCTCTGCATATTGTTTTATTTTAGTGTGCAATCTAAGTTTATTTCTCATGGGGGGGTGGAGGCTGTGAATTAACCCTGGGTAAATATGTACCTGTGACTGTTTAATAATGAGTTGTAGCCTTCATGAATCTGTGGGGTGCATTCAATAACCCTGGTGTAATGTGAAGCAGCGGGGTCACCCTCATCGGGTAGCGGCTCATTAAAAGGTAAAAAAAGGCTCAGAAACCTGCCTCGTTAGCTTTTTCTTCGACGTTTGATATTCAAGGTCCCGTGGATGTGTTCTATTTTACTGTTTGTAAATCAAAAGATCACCGGGCGCTTTTGGTTGCTAGGTCAAATGGAATGATTAAACAGGAAGCGATACATTGGTTAGATCAGGTGATATACAGATTAGAGATGCCATGCTGTGCCAATGCCTGAACACTACATGCCAGGAATATTCTGAGCTGGTTGTTGCTGGGGAAATTTGGGGGTTAGGGAGCTGTAAGAAATACACCTGTATCTCTTCAGCAGGCTTTGTGCATCACTTTTTTGTGCCAATCTTTAGAAGAGGTTGTATTCCTGGAGATTTTTTTTTTTTTTTTTTCCCAAAATAAAATAAAAACTAATGCTCAGTCAGGTTGCATATTGGACCAGAAAACTACTTTACAATGAACTTATCAGTATTTGAGAATATTAATAATTAATAACGGTGACAAAAAGGATGTTAGCACTTCTGAGGCCATTCAAGTGTCAAATCAAATCACACACCTTGGCTAGTTCAAATATTTGAGACAATTGTACTATTACAATTGTACTAATAAAATGCTCCAGGCTCCTGTAATTATCTGATTGCAAGTGCCTGAGGTTCCTGCCTCTGAGGGATATTTAGTGTCATAGCTGAACTCACAGTGAGAGGTGGTCCCGATGATTAGCCCCTGTTAGCGTCAGGTCTCATCTACTTCTTTGTGTTATCCCTTAGCATTAGTCTAATGGCCCAGGAAGCACAGATAATGACTCTCAGCGCAGATTAGCATCTGCCACTGTCGCTGCTGCACACACACACACACACACACACACACACACACACACACACACATACACACACACACACTACATGTGGACACTTGCAGACAAAGACTATGCATTATCACATAATCACACACACACACACACACACACACACACACACACACACACACACACACACACAAAGAGACAGAAATGTACTAATGGAGGCTGCAGTGCAAATTACATGCATGGTTTAGCAAAGGATCCCAGAGATGAAAACAAACACTGTTTCACTCTACCTTTCTAAACACCCTCTTTCTTTGTGTCTCTGTCATTTCCAGTGGTAGAATGTAACTTAAGTAATGTAATATAAGTACACAATTCAGATACTTTTACTTTACTTGAGTATACTCAATACTATTTTACACTTCTACTCAACTACATTGCAGAAGAAAATACTTTTACTGTACCACATTTATCTAATAGCTTTAGATACCAGTTACTTTACAAATTAAGTTTTTACATCCAAGAACATACGAGCTTATAAAACAGGATGTTTTCATAAATCAAACAACCCATCACTACAGTATACACTTTACAAGTAGAGCTGAAATGTTAAGTTGATATTTTGATATGTGATAAAGTCATTTTTCATGCAAAATGCTAAACATTTCATGGTTCCAGTCTCTTAAAGGACAATTCCGGCCAATTTTTATGTTAATCTTGATTGCTATAAATATGCACTTACTTTCAATTGAAAAAAAACCGACCCAAATCGGTGAAAGCCACACGGAGTAGTTGCAGCTACATGTACGAGCTTCCACTGAGCTAAAACGGCAGTTGTCGGAGCAAGTTTTAGAGTGCCTTTGTGCCTCTTAACAGACACAAAATGCAATTAAAATGTCTGTGCAACATGAACAGGGCCCTTATGTAACAACAATATGTGTTCTAATCAGACGTTGTTTAAATTTACCTACGCTGTCTTTATCCTGCCGGTAGCTAGTTTGCACTGTAAGCTGCTAGCTGCCGTCCGTGATGTTTAGCCAGGCTTCTGTGATAACCGTCACGCAGGAGTTCCATGTGTATTTGTAGCTCATCCATTTTTTTTTAAATTGCCACCGGCCGGACCCCCGTGTCGAGGCAAAACTTCGCCACCGCTCCACCCACCGAGCCAACCCGGCAATGTAGCTAATCCATTTTTTGTGTCATTGATCTATGTGAATTTATGTGGTAGTTCCTTAGCCGCGCTAGCAGGCCCGACTGGCATCCTTGCTTCTGATTTCTCCCCACCTTTGTTGCCTCCCACTCCCAAAAACAATCCAGTGATCACCCAGTGGTCTGGCTATGTCCTCCAGAGGACAGGTTTCCCCCTCAAAAATAGGTAATTAAGCACTGTAACTACATGGAAACGGGCCAAATGATGTCTGTGGCTTTCACAAGGTTAGAGTTAGAGAAGGCTAGCATAGTCTCGCTAAAGTCCCGGTGTAGCAGGAAAAAGTAAAGAGTGTGCAGATCGCTCCGAGCAGCAAGGATGCTGCTAGCGCGACTAAAGGAACTACCACACAAATCGACAAGCCTCATACTCGCCAACACCAGATCAATCACACACAAAAATGGATGAGCTACAAATACACACGGAACTGCTGCGTGACGATTATCACAGAAGCCTGGCTGAACATCATGGACAGAAGCTAGCAGCTAACAGGGCGAGCTAGCTACCGGCAGGATAGAGACAGGGTAGATGGATTTAAACAATGTCTGAGTTGAAAACGCAAATTGTTGACACGTAAGGGCCTGTTCATGTTGCACAGACATTTTAATTGCGGAGAAAGACATTTACCAGAATTCTCCTTTAAATGTGAGGATCTGCTGCTTTTCCTTTAAATCATTTAATGTATTTTTATTGTGTTTAATGATTTTAAGGTTTGTACTATTAGTTGTTATAAAAAACATTGTGAAGGTGTCACTCTGGGTTTGGTAAGTGTGATGGGCATTTCTCTGCATTTGTCTTTTGTTTTACAAACCAAACAACCAATCAAGATAATGAGTACAATGGAAAAAAAATCATTGGCTACAGACCTACACAAAATAGTTAAAAATGAACTCCAACAGTGAAATGCTGCTTAAAAATGAATGCAATAATGCAATAATAAATGATTTGATCTATAATAGTAGATCAGTCACAGGGGTCACACAGTCACACACACGTTTTTTACTTTTGTTACTTCAAGTAAATTTTTTCTGATTATACTTACATACTTTTACGTTAGTAACATTCTCAATTCCTGACGTTAACTTGTAATGGAGTATTTTTACATTGTGTTATTAGTACTTAAAGCATTTGAATTCTTTCTCTACCACTGGTCCCCTCTCTTGAACCTACTGTACTGTATGCACATCCATCAACACTAAAACACCCCATCTCAAGTAAAAGTACATTTTCCAAGGGTTTCAGATGTATATAAAAAGGTAAAAAAAAAAAAAAACACTACATAATATAACCATTTCAGTTTAGAAGTAAAACCCACTGAAATGTTATACACACTCTTCTAAACTGATAGCCACTGGTAGTGCATGCATGCATGCATGCTTGTGTACGTGCCGGCGTGCATGAGTGAGTGAGAAACTGTGCTTGGAGGAGGCCCAAGGCATCATCTGTGATGTTTTTTCTGAAGGACTTGTGTGTGTTTCTAAATGTTTTTCTGCCACTGTATGTGAATGAATGTTTACAGCCATTTGGGTAAACACCATGTGTGTATGTGCTGGCTTTGTGCATGTATGCATGAATGCAGGCCTCTGTGTGCATGTGTGGCAATCCCTCTTGCAGGGCAGTGAAGTGAGCTGGCTGGAGGAGGCTTTTTCTGTGCTGTCTGAAGTCTAGCCGTCTATTAAAAAAAAAAGGCCTCTTCACATGGGGCACGCTGGTGATAGATAGTCACGTATGTTGCAGCTGACATCCAATCTGGTATCAGCAAATATAAAGCCATCACCTCTTGATGCGTCCCTCTGCAGCCATCGGACCCCCTCTGCTCAAACACAGAAATCCCATTTTGTGACACAGGGCAGTGAAATGAGGTTGTGTATGTGTGTCTTTTGCTGTGTCTGCATGTGAGCGAGTGGACAACCACAGGGTGAATGCATACCTTATGTGCCATTGTTCATCCTTGTGTAATTGTTTAGTTTCTCTCTAATCCAGCCTGAACTAAATCTGAAACAAGAAAGTGGTCCTGGTTGACCACCTTCACTTTTTGGCTGTTCATGTTTTCGGGTTTATTGTCTTCTTCTTGTAGTAGTATACCTCAATCTCTCAATTTTTCTTCTACCTACAGTTATCTCTCCTGACCTGATCTGTCCTGTAGCTTCTTGATCACTAACTATCCCTCTGTGTGACACAATGTGCTGCTGTGATCAAGACATGATCAAGACACATGCACACACTGGGTTGACATTCACTAGGGAACTGTAAGCCCAGCATGGCGACTCCTTTGAGGAGTCTAGACAGAAATGTGTGCGTGGGTGCGTGCAATATGGTTTCTTTGTACTGCATGTGAGCCTGGCTCTACGCCATCTCAGGCCAATCATGTATGTAACTAACACCATGCAGAGAAAATTTTGCAAACCTAAGCTTTACTTAAAGGTCAACTAATAAAAATATATATATATATATATATATATATACACCCCTAAAGGATTATTAGGAACACCTGTTCAATTTCTCATTAATGCAATTATCTAATCAATCAATCACATGGCAGTTGCTTCAATTGCATTTAGGGGTGTGGTCCTGGTCAAGACAATCTCCTGAACTTCAAACTGAATGTCAGAATGGGAAAGAAAGGTGATTTAAGCAATTTTGAGCGTGGCATGATTGTTGGTGCCAGACAGGCCGGTCTGAGTATTTCACAATCTGCTCAGTTACTGGGATTTTCACGCACAACCATTTCTAGGGTTTACAAAGAATGGTGTGAAAAGGGAAAAACATCCAGTATGCGGCAGTCCTGTGGGTGAAAATGCCTTGTTGAGGTCAGAGGAGAATGGGCTGACTGATTTAAGCTGATAGAAGAGCAACTTTGACTGAAATAACCACTCGTTACAACCGAGGTATGCAGCAAAGCATTTGTGAAGCCACAACACGCACAACCTTGAGGCGGATGGGCTACAACAGCAGAAGACCCCACCGGGTACCACTCATCTCCACTACAAATAGGAAAAAGAGGCTACAGTTTGCAAGACCTCACCAAAATTGGACAGTTGAAGACTGGAAAAATGTTGCCTGGTCTGATGAGTTTCGATTTCTGTTGAGACATTCAGATGGTAGAGTCAGAATTTGGTGTAAACAGAATGAGAACATGGATCCATCATGCCTTGTTACTACTGTGCAAGCTGGTGGTGGTGGTGTAATGGTGTGGGGGATGTTTTCTTGGCACACTTTAGGCCCCCTAGTGCCAATTAGGCATCGTTTAAATGCCACGGTCTACCTGAGCATTGTTTCTGACCATGTCCATCCCGTTATGGCCACCATGTACCCATCCTCTGATGGCTACTTCCAGCAGGATAATGCACCATGTCACAAAGCTCGAATCATTTCAAATTGGTTTCTTGAACATGACAATGAGTTCACTGTACTAAAATGGCCCCCACAGTCACCAGATCTCAACCCAATACAGCATCTTTGGGATGTGGTGGAACGGGAGCTTCGTGCCCTGGATGTGCATCCCACAAATCTCCATCAACTGCAAGATGCTATCCTATCAATATGGGCCAACATTTCTAAAGAATGCTTTCAGCACCTTGTTGAATCAATGCCACCTAGAATTAAGGCAGTTCTGAAGGCAAAAGGGGGTCAAACACAGTATTAGTATGGTGTTCCTAATGATCCTATAGGTGAGTGTATAAGCAAATTATCAAATGACTGAACAATGTAAAAAATGACTATTAATGATGAACCCACCCAACTCTGCAGTTGCATTAATATGGAGCCTTTTAGTGTACTACTTGCCCAGCACCAAATGGCAAACAGAGCATTGAGCAGCTAAAGAGACAAATATTTTCCTTAGGAGTTGGTGAAGACCGAAACAGAGCTAAAAGGAGTCAGTATTCAATTTACATCCATGAAGAGGCCAGAAACACAATCTCTAAATCAATGCTAATTTTGCTTTGTTTCTGCTGGGCACATAAATAGCCAACTGTTTGCTAACACAACTATATAAAGTCATATGTCTTGATCTTGTCTTGAAGCTCGATCCTCTGGCCCCAAGTGGCCAAAAAACAATTAATGCAGCTTTTAATCTCTTTAATTTCAAATGTATCTGTCAATGTTAAATGTCTTGAAACACAAATACTGTATTTGTGAATAAGCTTGATGACAGAGATAAAAGGGCCTGTACTTGACATTTAGACATTAATGTAGCAGCTATTTGGTATGTAAAGATATTGCGGAATAAAGGCATCCTAAGCAGAGAATGAAGTCACCCACCCTCCATGTGTGTCTTAATCTCAGCTTTTCTGTTCATTGTTTTTGTTTTTTCAGTACAGCCCCTTTTTATTACCATTCTTGATGGACAATCAAAAACGAAAGGACCTACCTCTGCCATATTTATTAGTAATATTCTTGCGCTTAACTTTGTAATTAAAAAGAAATCGCAAAAATGTATACTTCACCTTAAGTGTTATTTCTTACATGCTAGTGTTAGTAAGGTCTATTAACTCTTGTAGTACATATGTTTTTGGTGGTGCCAAATAGGCCACAAATACACAAAAGAGACAAAACTCAAGAATACCATTCACACAGAGGAGAAGGACACAATAGATGTGTCTATGTCTCCTGGAGGATGAAGATCCAGAACATGTCTGAAATTAGATAAGGATGTTGATTGTGTGTGGTGTGGCTGTATATCAGTGTGTACTCTTCTTTTGTGTCTCTGCGTGACTTATACAGAATTATGTGTAAATGTCTGATTGTCTGAATTCTCAAGCTCCCTCTATTTCAGACTTGTCAAATCTAATTTTCCTCTGTGGAGCCCTGATTACAGCATACGGATACGTGCTGCATAACACTCTTACAAGGTCCAAAATATGGCCTGCTGCATAGCTGACATGATTGCTAATGGAAGGACTTCATGTCCTTTCAGCAGAAGCATAAAAATGGCTTTTAAAAAAAATACACTCCCGCTTACTCCATTAAAGACACCTCTCCTTCTCTACTTATCCTGTAAAATGTAGTATTTTGAGACTCACCTCACAGTAAAATGCCAAGAAGTGTTAAAAGAAAAGTCAAAGCCCGGATATTGTATTCTTAAGCAGCTGGCGGTAATGATGCTGAATTGAGTAACTAATGGCTTTTCAGAATAGCTCTTGTCTGCCAAGAACCAGCTTAACCCCTCTTTCATTGTGCTTTTTAATCTCTGGAGGACGAATATTGTGCATTTTTTTGCATTCCCTTAGCAGGGCTAGACTATGTCAAGAATTCAGAGAAAAATTAAAATCTCTTGTAACAGTGATACGTGCTCTTAAATTAAAACTCATTGTGATCATTTTAGATGTCTGTAGCCATCGGTATTTGCTTGACAAATTATTTTTTCTGTTTAGAGTGGTGGCTTTTAATTATGTTGGATTATTAGTTTACGAATAATTATTTTACATATGTTGGTCAAACATATACAGGTTAAAGGCCTTACCTATAGTGAAAAAAAATTGCTTGGCACTCCCCTTGTACCCCTTAATCTAAGAGTCATTCAAGTTCAAACACACAAACGTGATAAACACATTGCTAGATTATGTGCGACACTGGCGAAACCACACAGTGATAAATGTCTATAACAGATAAAATTAGAAATCGGCTTAGAAATCATAGAAAATGTGCATCTTATTATTTAAAGCAGCTACAATCAATATTCTTATAACAATGTATGAATTGACAATGTAAAAACAATGCGACAATGTGAAAGGGATTGCTCATAGTGATAAACCTACAGATAATTATCACCTAAATCCACAGCACCCCTCTGCTTTATAGAGAATATTAGCTTTGCTGTCTGGTCTGCGACTTTATGGTTTTGGTTCACTCTCACCACTCTTATAGCATTGTTTTTGGCTGCAACAGGGAGCTGTTTTTAGTAAAAAAGCTCTAAAAACCCACCATACACTACTTGGCACCAAACAACAACAACATATAGTTAGTGACTAGCTGGTAAACATAGTCAGGCATTTAGCAGCTAAAGAGAGATGTATCCTGTAGATGGTTGAGACCAAAAACGGAGCTATTTTTTACTAACATTTGCCAAGTGGCCAGAAACATGACTCCAAGCAATTTTATAATTTACCTCAATAACTGCTGGCTATGTAAATAAGAAACTGTTATACCATATGAACTTAAAAGGTGATTTTGTCAAATATGTGTGTTGCACAGCTTGTTTTTCTCTGCCTCCATCTGGCCTAAAGAAATTAACTATTGCAGTTCTGGCCTCATAATCATCATGGAGGCACTGAATGAGAGTTAACCTTAAAACCCCCACTTTTCATTTTATTGTAATTTATCGTTTTAAGTGACATAAAATTGCTTACAATTTATAAAACTTGAGTCTAATCATCTTTTTAATGTTCTGCAGTTGTGAAGAGCTGTTAATTAAAAAAATTATGTTGGTAAAGGGACCGGGACAATAGCACTGATTAATAAAATTGGATGCTGACAATAAAAAACTCTGGATCTGTCTTTGACAAAAAGCATTCTTTTCTTCCATCACTTATTAAATGTGCGCCTTGTCACTGTCTCAAGAGCCGTGTTTTTTGCATTGCAGACAAGAAGACTAGTAATGAGGGTGAATGGGTAGTTGGGAAGTTAGTGGTTATGTATTTTAATGAGTTGTTTGTGTGAACGGTGTATTTTGAACCCCTTTTCAATGTGTCATTCTGGGCAAAATTTAATTTACTTTAAAAAAAAGGGAAATAACAGAAGGTACAATTCTGCTCCCACTAAAGCAGAAAGTTTTATCTTTGCAATGTTCAATTCATTGTGATCTTTCTAAAGTCAAATAACTATTTAACCACATAAACATAAATGCCTGTTGATACTGCATTTTCTAAAACAAAACTCAGCATATTGAACTATTTTGTCAGTGTGCTGTCACATCATAATCAAAGCAATGAGAGCTGTATGATTTTGGTATGTAATGCCAGGCAGCCTGTTGTTTGTCTCCTGTGGATAATTCCCGCCTTCTTTAATTAAAGCCTCAGTAGTAATTGGTGTCACAAGTGCCGCAAGCACTCTGTGTGTTTGTGAGTAATCATTTAAACCAGTTGTATACAACCACTATAGGATTTGGTGAATCATTCTGCAAACATATCATGGGAGCCATTGTTTTGTTTGCACTAATGAAGATCCTATCAAAAACTGATGATCATGGATATCATGTCTGAAACCCTTTTCCTGCATATTCACTGTATAGTGCTGCATAATTCTTTTTGTTTTTCAAAATCTTGAAGTTTGTGCAAATCTAATATTTAATAATACAAGGGAGAATATAAGATTTTCTTTTAATACTGTGTTGCACAAACATTCTACAGTTAAAATGTTGATTTGGTAATAATTTTGAGGATCTCTGAGCTATATTCAGCAGCTGACTTGTATTTTAACTTTTTTATTTACTTTCTATTACTGGAAGTATTTTCTGACTACAACTTTTGGATGTTTGGTGACATAAAATCTACGTGTAAATCAATTTTAAACTGATTGCCTCCTTTTTTCTTTTCTAAATACAAGAAAAAGCATATTACATCGGTATTAGGACTGTAACGATACACAACCCACGATTTGGTTTGTATCACGATTTTTGACCCACGATTCAATACAAACCTTGATTCTTTTTTTTGGAAGGGGGGGGTTCCTCAGTAAACTTAATACATTTTCTGTCACATGCCATCGTTTTGTCATTAATTACATCTTACTTTGCAACACAGTAAAACAGAGACCTTATTTATTGATATTGATTGATTTCAATATCCAACACCAAAGATTCTTTTGTACCTTTAAAGAATGTTTCCAAATCGTTTCAGTGGTTCATTAACTTGTTGAATGAGACATAAGAATAAGGGTTTTGGTAACAGTAATGGACAATTCCACTCCTGACCTGTAGGGGGAACGAAGAGGAAAAGTGCTTTGGTGCCTACTGTAAAGCTGCTGGTTGACAAGTAGCTAATGCTAATGTAATTCTTAGTGGGTAACGTAAGATTACGACACCTTTGAATACGCTCATTTATTTTAAGTTTGTTTTGACCACGGTTAACAACTCTGGGCTAACCCACAAATTCATCAGTAATGTTAATTGTATAGATAGATGACTAATCTAATGGTAATTTAGGTAGCTAGCACACCCATCTTCTGCCTCAGTCTCCTAGCGCTGCGAGGCTTCAGTCGGGATGAGAGCTGACAACAGCCCCGAGGACACATCCACAGTCAGCCTCCAGCCAGCTAGCAGCCATCCTGGTTAGCACTCAACTACGGTGCTAAGGACGCTAACGTTGGTTTACAGAACCATCGGGAAACGGACGCAGGCACCCAGTCCGAACAGCGGCCACTCATAACGTTAGCTACACCTCCGTTAGCGTTACCGGTGCCCCCTCTTTTGCTTTTAGTCGTCTTTACAGTTAGCTAAATTTACCAGACAAAACAGGAATAAGGCACCAAAAGGACTAATAGTAATTTAAAGATCTGGTAGCACTGGATCTGGACGGGAAGGATAACTCTGGAGTTGGAAGGGGTTTGTCGCGATTCTGCCTTCTCCCACCGTGAGACAGGTTCGTGGAGCTGAGTGTTGCGATTTCGGTTTTATTTTCCATATCGCTACAGCCCTAATTGGTATAATCCAATACAAAGACATTTTCAGTGACTAACATTCAATGGGATAAAGGAGAATATTAATATAAAAGGGAGTTATAACATGTTAAAAACCTTTTGTTAAGACTTTAGACGTCAGTTATAGTACAAACCAAGTGAGACAGAAAAGATACTTTCACTGTACAGAATCGAAGGAGCTTAGTAAGTTTTCTCTTTTGTCTTTACATTTTTATCCTACAGAGTCATGGTGATTCACATCCAGGTAAGGTATCAGTCCCCTGATTGGTACAGTAATGACATAAAACACCAGATGAGGATGATGATCAAAACAAAATGCCCCATCAGAACCTCATCATCACACCACCTCAGCTGTGTAAACAATACACACACACACACACACACACACACATACTCTCTCTCTCTCTTCCTCCTGAAATCCTACACTAATTTTCAGGCCATCACAGCGATGCTAAAAAGACAGCGGGCATGGGATGGGAGTCTTCCTAATGTGCTTTCCCCACAGCGGGGAGCACCGTCTTCTGGCACGCCTCCCTTACTTGCTCCTCTTCCCCCTTAGGCCCGGCTAGATGGATCCAAACTAATTGGATTAGCCATGACAGTAATGCACTACTGGATCTTGGTAGCACAAACACACACTAATAAATTGCAAGGGAGAGAATTAATGCTTTCACTATCATTTACGAGATTTAAAGAGATTATGAGTGGCAGAATTAGGTAAATTTGTGATTCCCTTGACGAGAGGAGGAGAAGGTTTCTGACCTTGGAGCTGTGGACCGGCACCATGCCTGGACAGTCAGACACAGTAATTAGCTTGCAGACTAAGAAGCACACTAGCAGACAAGCTAATAATAGTGTCATTGCTATTAATAATGAGAGGGATAACAGCGCTCGTAATTATGTGTAAATCATGTTATGTTCCTAGTTGGCACTTTAATCGTGTGTGTGTGTGTGTGTGTGTGTGTGTGTGTGTGTGTGTGTGTAACATGAAGGTGATTGATTAATTTGAGGGTATGTTTATGATTTAATGTCATTAGAGCTCTGTGTGTTTCCATTGGATTATCATCTATGTTACACTGCTTTGTTGTTGGAGTAATCTGGCTTGGCATTATCTGGCTATATTGCTCACTGTTAGTCATATTTATATAAAAATAGGCCCCTTTCTTCTGTTCCCTATTTAATGTCATCTCTTTCACACACTCACACTCACACACACACACACACACGAAAACCACATGATTGCTTCACACTTTTATTGCATCAACTCAGACAACAGTAACCCCCCCCCCTTCCCAATCCTTCCCACTAAGGTTAGAGAACATGCTGTTACTGACTACCACATTATTTTTCTCACATCCACCTAATTTTTACTGGTGCCAGCAGACCTTTTCTCAGTGCCTCTCCTCCTTGCTTCCCCTTGACCTTTTGCTGGTCGCCGTGTCTGCTTTGTCCTTTTGTTTTGCCCAGAGGTAATATCTCACATTGCTGGGTGATTTATTTACTGCCTTTCTTACCACTGAGGCCGCACACACACGCACAATTACAAATGCATTTTGCTTTTTTTCTGTCACTTTATTCGGCTCAAATACACATAAACATAAAATAAAATAGTTCCAAAAAAAAAAAGAACAAGCTTTTGTGTGGCCAGTCATAAAGATGTTAGTGTTTCTCTGAAATAACCTCTCCAAAAATAACTGGGGGTTCATTACTGCAGTCAACATCATTATTTTCCTCATTTTCATATTTCGAATCAGCCTTTTTTGTGGAGTGCCATAATCCTGCAGCAAATGTAGCTCAGCGTAAATTCTTTCAGGAAGACCTAACTTTTAATCGGTGCAAATCAATTCAGCTATTATCCTAATAAATGTACTTTTTTGCTGTATATCTGTTGCATACAGTATATGCAACTAGTCTCTCCTAATTTAAATATAGCTCAGCGTAAATTCTTTCAGGAAGGCCTTATTTAATCAATGCTCTCTTCCTAAATGGAATCAGCTGGTCGAGGCATTCACCTTCCTGCTTAATCAATCAGAATCGTAGACAAATTGCAACGGCCAATTACAGAGTCACAACCCTGCTTTTAAAAATGTTTCTCCCTGTGCCATTCAGCTGTCGTTACGGGCAAAGAGTGCAGCCCCCCACCTCCCCTTCCACCTCCAGCTGATCGGTGTCTAGATTCCATGTGGGGGTCTGATGGTTTTCTACCCCTATATAGATATACGAAATATTTGTATAGCGATGGAGTCTAATCGCCAAAGACTTTGTACATGTTATTGAGCTGTACAATAAACCTCATTTGCATATTAGCAAACATGTCTCTCCTGATTGAAATGTTAGGTGATGGGAATTTTACAATTGTTAGGATTTTATGTGAACAACCTACTCAATAGGTGACTCCAATTTTACCTTCTTCCATTCTATTCCCCTTTTAATCTGGTGACTCACGCCTGTTTTGACTGACTGTCAGTCAGCCTAAGTAGCGTATGATTGAGGTTTATTGCAGCAGATTTGGGAACCTCTGTTTGTATTTGCCTGAGGCTCTTGTTCTCTAGTGCTGTGTGTTGAGCTGAATTCATTACTAGGCACAGGCTTGGTAAATTTCTGCTGTAGGTGGCAGCATCTCTCACACAGTAACTACTACTCTGCCAGAGTTGAAGTTTGCCTCAGGGGCACAGTTCAAGACTTTCTTTGATTTCCGAGATCAGATTTGCTCAGCTGTTGACCCAAACCTACTTTGCTCACTATCATAGATATGTCATAAACATCACTCCTCCATCAAGGCACTCAAATACAGCAAACGCCCCTTTTATGGGAACACACACAGAGCCTGATTAAATAACCTAGGTTAACAAAGACCCATAACTCGTAATACCCATTATCTCTGATTATTAGGATTTGTCGATCCACCTGCTGCAAAGAAAGCCTGGCTATATCGAACTTGCTTTGTAGTCCAGCCCTCTAAAAGGTGGAAGTTTACCATATTTCACAGGAAAAAAAAAAAATCCATATGACAACAATAAACACTATTTAGTGGAACAGAAGTAGTGTTTGAGGGGGTCACCAGGCCCCCCTCAAACACCCAGATTTAAACCTCGGGACAATTATGTTAACCCCAACCAATCAGACGAGAGAAAGAAATTCCTTCTGGCACTTTTATCAACAGAGAGGCCTGAAAGTTACTTTTAAGTGTGATTATGGAAACTAAATGCTAATTTGGTACTAGGTTCCAAAATCTGAAGACCTTATGATGCACTTACTCACAAAGGAGAAAAAAAAGCCACTGATGAATGTGTTCAAGCATTCAGATAATAGTCTCCGTCAGGCTGTGTGACCAAGCAGAATGCCTGCATTATCCGTACTACAATACCCATAAGCCCTAGGGTTTACACTGTCAGCCAACCAATTAACTCCAAATGCTCCTGCCAGCCAATTATGCTGAAATAATGATACTTTGGAATCCCCAACCACCCGTACACACACACATGCACAGATGCCACCCTCCTTCAACAGCATGCCTGTGTGTGCGTGTGTGTGATGATGAAATGGCCATCTGCTAGGACAGGCGTGTGTGAATCCCAAATGAAGATAAGTCGCTGGCTTCAAACAGCAGCAGCCTGTAAATTGACATGGAGCATTTCTGCCTCTGGGCAGCCCAACCTATACCTACATACATACATACATAGCACCACCGCCCCAGATAAAGAAACACTGGTCAATCACTTGATTTTTTTCATCCCCTCTTTTTGAAGACGATACCATCGGAAATGGGTCATCAGAGAGCAATGTCAGCAGTTTGCTGGTATTTGTAGTGTGAGAGTGGGATGTGCGGTGTGTGTGTATGTGTTAGTGAGTGTGTGTTAGAGCAAGAGAGGGACAGAGAATGAGAGAGATATTTGCATTGTTTGATGTAAGCCTGTGTTCATTAAGGTGCTCTCAGGGTTTTATGTTCTCATGATCAAATGATTTGATAACAGTCCAGCCCTAATAGTTGATGGCAATTTAAGCCCTTACTGACAATTTGTGTCTATTAGAGGCACTCCATAAAACTGAAGCTATACAACTGAAATCCAATTGAAAAATTTTCCATTTAAAATGAAACCTTTGATTTCAAAATTGTTGCCCTTAACACACTTAAATTTTGTTCTACCAGAATGCAAATTATATAGTTAGAGCATCAAGTCCACCTCTTACTACAAATGAAAATTTGGCATGGAAATGAGTGATAAAATATGGCTGATTGCTGCTAATCGGGATCCATTTATGAGACCCTAAAACTTCCATTGGAATCACTCACAATTATTAGTTACACTAAACAATGAGCACCAGGAGCATTCTTTTCTTAAAAGAATTTAGAGTTGGGTTTTGGAGTGAATCTTTCACCCGAAAATCAGCAGCAATGGATTTTAATAGACCTTTTTCATGGCAGGTGTTCTGGCAGGAAAAGCACAGGTGAAACCAATTTTGTTAGTGATGTCTCATGTTACGCATGTTACGACCCAAACGCAGAGATGAGGCAGTCAGCGATTAACCAAAAAAAAAGGGACCTACCTACCTACCTACCTACCTACCTACCTACCTCCCTTCCCTCCCAGAAGAGAAAGGCCAAAATAAAAATAGTCCAGACAAAAGGGAAACCTGACAGAAAAAAACTGACCTCAGGGAAAAGTCCAAATGCTGAGCACACTGATAGGACCAGGCAAACGGTGGACAAAAGCACAAAAGGATTTGACAAGAGACAAAGGGAGCACAGACACTAAATACACTGGGTAACGAGGACACAAGAGGCAGGTGACACAAGGGCTGGGAAACAGGTGAGAAACATTAAGCAATCAGAGGCGGGAAAACACAAGAAGTAAAACCAGACACAAAGCAGAAAACCTAGACTGTCAAAATAAAACAGGAAACAGAAACGACTCACACAAGACAGGAAGTACACTTAGGTGACAAGGGAAGACACAAGGAGAATAACAAAACAAAAACAGGACCTCCTCAAGGGACGGATCCCAGACGTCCACAAAAGTCCAAAATAAAACCCAGGGAGGGCCAGAGGACAATTTTTTTTTTTTTAAAGTTGTCCACGAAACAATGGAACTTAGGGAACAGAAGGCACCAGGGAATAGTGGGCCACGGGGACAATGGGACCAGGGACAGAGGGCACTCGGGGTTGGACAGACTCAGACATGACAGGCTCAGACAAGACAGGCACAGACACAGCGGTAGGGAGGAATGTCGTGACAGAGACGAGCATGGTGACAAGGACAGAGACAGGAGCTTGGGAACTGGGGCCAGTGGGCGCTCAGGAACAGGAGCCAGGAGGTGCCACAGGGGCGGTCTCAAGGAAGCCGGGGGCCGGCAAGGTCACTGGGGTGGTGTCAGGGAAGCTGGATGCCAGCTGGGGGTCAGGGAAGCTGGGTGCCAGCTCAGGTTCTGGGGACTGCCTCAAAAATCCCCAAAAAAAGGTCCACAGAGAAAAGTTGCAGGGAAAAACTGACCCCAGGAAAAAGTCCAATTGCTGAGCATGCTGATAGGAACAGGCAAACAGTGGACAAACACAAAAGGATCTGACAAGAGACAAAAGGAGCACAGATGCTAAATACACTGGGTAACGAGGAAACAAGAGGCACGTGACACAGAGGCGGGAAAACACAGGAAGTAAAGCTAGACAAAAAGCAGAAAACCCAGCCTGTCAAAATAAAACCGGAAACAGAACAGACACTCACTGGAAGACACAAGACAGGAAGTACACTTAGGTGACAAGGGAAGACACACGGAGAATAATAGAAAACAGGAAACAAAAACAGAAACCTTAACAGTCTCAGTTACAATAAGTGTCCTGTTAAGCCATGCCACTGAGCCAGCATGAACTAATAGCTCACCTACACGGAGCACAGTCAGTTTTAATGTTCTCAAATGATTTTTTTTGACAGGCCAAAAATATCTGCTGTGAAATAGGTCTATTAGGAAAGTGAGCAACATTCTAAAAATCCATATGGACAAAAAAACTTTTTCTGCAAGGTGTGTTTGGGAGAGACAAATCTCTAATGCATCAAAGTCAAGGAAATGCATCAGAGACTGCAAATGTTTGTGTGAGACTGTAAAGCCAATGACAGCGAAGGTGGGACGCGTCCCTTCAGAGCCTATCAGTGTCAATCACAGTCAGGCTGCTGTGTAGGTCCCATTATACAGTAACTGTCGCTGTTGTGTGTGCGTGTGTGCGTGCGTGCGTGCGTGCGCATGTTAACTTTGCTATTAGAGTGGTTATGTGTGCAGTATATTTGTTTTTGCATATGCCTCCTGTCTGGTGTGTTTTTGCGTGTGTGTGTGTGTGTGAGAGAGGAAGTGTACACTTGCCTCTGCAGTGGTGTAGACGAGCCCCACATGAGACCTCTCAGACACAAAGGGAGTAATATATGTATATAAGGGCCTTTATGTCCCAGTCTTATGGAAATACAGTCTAGCTCACTGTCTCCATGCTCCCTGGTAATGCCTGCTGCTAAACCCCAAATGGACCATTATGTGTCTGTAGAGTGGGAGGGTCAAGAGACGCCTGATGGAAATTGAAATGGGGGTAGGGACACATTAATTCAACTTCAGGTTTGGTGATACACATTCCAATAGGATATGCTCATTCGGTGAAACACACACAAACACACACTCCTAGAAGATTCATACATTGGCTAAAAGGATAAATATGTACGCATACAAATAGGGTGGACACAGATGCACCATGCAGGATATGCAGGCATGATTACCTGCACTAAATTCAAATAATTCAAATGTATCCACACACACACACACACACTCACACTCGGATTTCCAAAGCCCATGATGGACCTAACCTGGTCCCATAATCTACACAGTCCACATGCTTAAGAGATCAATGCTGTGATTACACCAGAATGGCTCCACCTCTGTCTAGTGCACGCCTATCTCTCTCGCTCTGCTCTCCTCTCCTCTGCGACCTTATCTCCAGCTTAATCAAATTGCCAGTTAGAGGTAGAGGCTGGTGCTGAAGGTTGTGGATGGGAGATAGCCTAGGAGAAAGGAATAATGAACACAAGGATGCACCTCCACTCTCAGAAAGGGAAAGGTGTTATAATAGATGTGGACAGACATTCTCTGTTAGGAGCCAGCGCTGAATTCTGCCTCTCATCTCCTGCATTAACACCCTTGTGCCGTCCCTTCACTTGCCAACCTCTTTCTATATTTGCCTGTCAACTTGTCTCCCTCCCTTCCCCTCTCTCTATCCTTGTCTCTGTCTTGCATGCTGCAGTCTGACACCCTATCTCTTTTATTTGATTTTCTTCCCATCCGTTCCTCACTCCCTCTTCCTCTTTTCCCTCTTCTCCTGATCTCTCTCACTCTCTGCAGCAGTCTCTCACTCAGATCTACATATCTTCCGCAGTAATTGACATTTTCCATTTGCCAGCCTCTTTTCCTATCGGCTGCCAGCCAGCGTCACCAAGGCAACTGTGATAGGCCCCATGCTTGGCGAGAGAGAGATGGGGAGGAGGGGGGTGTAGGTCTGCCTCTGCACTGGCTTCTCTCCCATGACACACATACACACAGCACTCCTTTGACCTGACAGGACTCTTGGCAGCCCACTTAGAGAATAGTTAATAAGCAAAAAATAATCATGAAGGTGTCGTTCAATAAGGGCATTTAAGCTAATTTAAGAAATTAATGAGCATTTTATGATCCCCCAGGGCAGAAAGGGTTGGCGAGAATGGTCATGTACACACATATAATCCTTCAGTATGTTGTGTCCATATGGATTATGATATAGAGAGCTATTAAATATAATAGGCATGTCATGTCTTTGTTGGAGCTATAAGAGCAGTGTAGCTGGTTGATGTATATACTATTATGTGTATATATATATATTTATATATTTGGATGGACAGATGGTATATCGTCCTATTTATCTTCGGTCTGTGTCTCAGTTTCATTTTTTTTTTTTTTTTTTTTAATCTTAGTTCTCATGTGTCACTTTCTCTCTTTTTCTCCCAAATATGTAAAGTGACTGATGTCCTCATTGAGGTAATTTGTGACTTTAATTACCCTAGCGTGTCCGAAAGGTGACATTGTCAGCCAAATAACCAGGCAATGCTTCAGTCTTCTTCCTTCCAGCCACATTCCACATTTGTTTTTTAACTACAAAAACAGGCTACATGGGTATGATTTTAAACACATGAGGATGATTACCATGATTTGTTTCTATAGCTTTTTATTAATGAGATTCTGCTGTTTCTGCATTGCATTTTTCATAGTTGGCAAATCTTTGCATGCAAATGGTAATGGCCAATATTTTTGTTTGCAGGTTGAATTTTGGCAAATGACATGAAATTCAAAATGAAACTGTAATATGGGTGACAAAGGAACAAAAGTGGTGTCAAAAGTTTGCCTTAATTAATGACAAAATTGTCCGCAACCAAAATTCCTGTCCTTGCTGTCTCTTTTTCTAATGATCTGTCAGTTTTCAAGTAGCACTGAATGTGATGGCAGACAACCCTGAGACAAAAGGAAGATTAGTGTAAGCATTGTGGGATAAAATGTGCATTTGTACATTTGTGTGTGTTTGCGTGTGTGCAATACAATGTGCTGTCGCCTCACAGTGTGTCCTGTGGCCAAGTAATGAGAGCATAGTAGAGAGAAATGTCGTTTAATAGTTTTTCTTTTCTTTCACTCATTATTTTGTTTTCTCTCTGGTTATTTTTGAATTGTGTCGCCATTTAAAAAAAAAAAAATTTAAATAGATTAATCTTTTTTTTTTTAAGTTTGAGTTTACTCTAAGACTTTATTGAAGGCAAATAACTTAATAAAATGTTTTCATTTAGCATTTTTTTATTCCCTGAAAAGCAGCGTTTGGCCATACAAAGCTTTCGCCCAACATCAACAAAATGAATGTTCACATGGTATGAATTCACATTTCATTTTTAAATAAAAAGAAAAGAGCTTTCAATCGTACTTATATTAGGAGAACTTTGTTTTCTGTGAATAACGTGAAGGTTATTCATCCAGTGCATACACCAAAAATATTTTCTCTTTTTGGTTTGATTTTGGATTGTGTGGCCCACTATACACGGGCATTAGTGTCTTTTCCATGGCCATGCCAGTTTTACAAATTTAATTAAATCCTCTCTATTTAAAAAAGAAATCATGACACAAAGAATAATAACTGGCGTAATAACTGGCGTGTGTCATTTGATGTGTCCTGTCAACAGTTTAGTAGATGTTTTTTGTAATGGAAAATTTGCAGCAAAGCTGATTTTCCTTTTTTTCATCTTTTTTTTTTGGCATATCTTGAGAACCGGCTGTCTTTCCATATGGTAACCTGTTCACAAGTGAAACGTCCTTATTACAGTGCTAAACAGTTCTGTTGTAGCGATTTATTTTTAAACTCAACTTTGAACTCTGTAGTATGTGCAGCTTCCAGTAAAGCATACCTTCCAGGCTGAGTCAGACAGCAGCTCTTCCTGGTTATAGCCTTCCCCACCTACTCATGATGTCTGTACATTACCAAGCCAACTCTGCCAGTGACCTCAATGCAAGCGCTAGAGTCTTCATTCGGTGTAAACATAGGTAAGCGTACTTTATTAATTACTTCGGTAAAGTGTAGCTAACCTTTAACAGTCTGTGTGATGATGCATATTACCTATTCCATATCCAAAACAACAACTGTGCTTTCAGTCCTACTCATTATATAGATAATGATATGCATTGGTTTCATGAGATTGCATGTTCTCCCTTTATTTGTTGTTCCTCTCACAGTCCAAAGACATGTAGGTTAGATGAATTGTAAACTGTAAATTGTCCGTATTGTGGGTGTAATGTAAAGGTAAAGGTACTTTATTGCCACAAACACATACAGTATATATAGCGAAATTCATTCTCTTCAGTTAACCCATCCCTCAAGGGAGCAGTGGGCCTCCATTTTCAGTGCCTGGGGACCAACACCAGATCATAGCCTGGAGAACATAGTACATGTTTGTTTTTATGATTGGGGAAATCGGCGCACCGGAGGTAACCCACTCAAACATGGAGAAAACATACAAACTCCACACAGAAAGCCCCGAAACAACCTGGATTTGAACCCAGAACCTTCTTACTAAAATGCTGCAGTGCCAGTAAATTGGGCCACAATGTATGCTTCAACCCACCTGTAACCCTGTAGAGGTTAAGCTGTTTGGGTAAATGATTGGATGTGTGATATTTTTGACTTGAAAACAGATGATAGTCCTTTTTCAGAAATGTTGACATACTTTAGTACGTAAGCACAGGTGTAATTATTACTATTAGTGATGGCTGAATTCCATAGCTGCTTCTATTCTAGACACAATAAGGGAAGAAATGTACAAGATATGCCCGGTCTCTTTAATAAAACATTACATTGTACATGCACACTCACACACAGTCCTTATTAGACTCATCTCACACATATCCAGTCTTGTCATTAAAAATGCATCTATTTGGTCACCATGTAAAGTAATCCCACAAGTAGGATGTTGGCATGACAAAGGCAGAGCTAAGAATGACTTTCTCATCTTCCTTTCTCTGTAAAAGAAGGGTCAGTCACCAGCTCCAAGAATGACAGTTTTTACTTGAATATGCAGGGCACTAAGAAAAGGCTCCTTCCAGGCAAATTGCTCCATTACTCTCTTTATGCTTGTTTTCACGCACACGTACACACTTCTCGTCTATCTCCTATTCCCCCACTTCAGGGCTTAGTCTTTCTCCCTTAATGAGCCACTAAATATTTCAATTAAAGTGTCACTTGTCAGTCAGACAGCTCCAGGTGATGTTTTGTACTGTTGAGCCTACATCAGAGTTCCCCGAACCAAATTCATTTCAATCATCTCCGCCGTGCGTAGTAGAACCCAGGGACTGAGACAATCCCCCAGCCTCCACAGATACATACACCTCCTGTAATGTTTTACCTCCAACACCACCACCTCCTCCTCACCTCTCCCTCCCTCCACCCCTCCCGCTTGTCTCCTCACTTTAATTAGCTCTGGATTAAATTAAAAGCTATATGTTGGAGTTAATTGATTTATCTTGAGACAGGGTCTATAATTACAGGTTCTCAATGGAGAGATCTGCGCTCTGACGCTAGAGGCTTCCCTCACTTTATTGTCTGGCTCTGCGTGTGTGTGTGTGTGTGTGTGTGTGTGTGTGTGTGTGTGTGTGATCACCACCGTAAGCATAATAAGCATTGTTTGAGCCAGACAGAGGTTAGCGAGCAGGCACCACTCAATGAGCAAGGGAATAAAAGATGATGCAAATAGATGTTGTCTCGCCATAATGAAACACAATTACAGCTTTATTAGAAGATGTAATTGCTTTGTTAGAGCATCTCAATTTGTCCTTGTTGTGCGCCGTTTACTCCTGCCATTATACAATGCACATGCGCATCCATACTTGACCTGCTATGTAATATGTGACACCCCCCTTCAGTTATTATTCTGTGAGCTTGGCGAGTTGTCTTTATTGTCTTTATAGAGAGGAGAGAAGTGGGATTTTACTGGTGATGGGTGGTTTGTTGTGAAGTACAATGAGGGAGCCTGAAGGCTCTGGCTGTATCACTGGCAATTGTTATTCTGTGGCGTAACACACACATGCACACACTGAAATGTACAGACACCTCCTGTAACACACTGGCTTCAGCATGGATACAAACAATTTAAATGCAGACAAGCATGCAGACCCACAAAACTAAATGCAGTTTTTTCTCTGTCTCTCACCCAGCTCATCTAAATAGTGGAGAAAATAAAACTGCTGCATTTTAGCATTTGCTTTTTCCTCCCATTCTTCCTTCCAGTCCACTGTATGCATCCTAATCAGGGCCAGTAGAAAGCCGAGTGCTGTGTGTCTTGTCAGTTGTAACACCACACGCTGGCTGACTGGCTGGCATCAGACCTGGAGGTGTGAAATGAGCCCACTGGGGGTTTAGTCTGGCTTGAGCAGTAGTCAAACAGCTCCGGACATCATGAGAGAGGGAAAGAAACGGGGTGGGGGGGCAGAGTGCAGTGAGGTGGAGGCGGAAGAAAGAAACAGGCGATATAAAAGGTTGTGAGTGAGAGAAGAGAGAACAAAGGAGTGAGGAAGAAAGAAGGAAAAAAAAATACAGGCCAACTCATCTGGAGAATGAGGGAGAGATGGGAGGATGGAAAGGGAGGATGATGGATAGAGAGAGGAGATGAGGGATGGAGAGACATGGCTCATCTGCTGCTACTTTCTGGCTGCTGTGAGATTGCAGGATTTCCCAGATCAGCCAACTGTGGAAGTGAATTTTTCCTCTGCTTGTCTCCTCTCACTCCCTCTCTTTCTCCACCTCTCTCATGCACTTTCTCTTCTCCCTCATCTTCTCTAACCTCACGTCCGCTCCTTGTCACTGAGCAATGGATTATATTTCTATTTCCTTTCCAATGCTGTTGTAATGTCAGATAATACTCTCTTATCCTCTGTCTGTGGTACCTGTCGGTCTTCTTATGTCTACATACCTCTCCAGGATTCCGTGTTTTTATAGTTAAATGCCTTTTGGAAATCAAAACATGGACAGATGTGTAAAGGACTAAATTACATCCAGATATGTTGTACTGTATGACCTTTGTGATCACTACATGTAAAAACGAGGAAAAGCCTTGATTGCGTTCAGCCAACTTTTTGCTCTTTGGTTTTGGGATTGGCCCAGGGACCATCCCTAGGGGTACATTAAATGGTCAGTTCAGCGGTTAGTGCCCATCCAACACAATGGGACAGAACTGGATATCTTGGCAATTACTGTCCAGATATATATATATATATATATATATATATATAAATGACTTTTGATTACGGTAGGACAATCATTTTGTTTGTATCCAGTTGGGTTGGTATACAACTTTGTTTCTTTGGCAAATACAGCCACACATGTATGACATTTTGCTTTGTTTGATTTGTAAGTACATGTGTGTCTTAATGTGTTTTTCCTTTATTAGACAGACAATTTCTGGTCTTACAAAATAGCAAAATTTGGTATGCAAGTTCTTTGTAAGATACTGGAAAAAACCAGGCAAACTCCATAATGCTGAACATTTAATAGCGTAGTATCATGT
>JABXJD010002079.1:0-62710 GCA_013375575.1 Percina caprodes | reverse complement strand
TTTTCCTGCATGTCTACTGTGAAAAAACTTGGACTGTAATCATCTCTCAACAGTGGAATTGACTTACAGGAGTGTACTCAAAGGCAAGTAAATTTGCACCAAGTAGTAGAGTTCAACTTTGGTGGACTTTTTAAGAGCCATCTTAACAGTGCTGACCTTTGAGATGAAGATAACTGGAGAATTCAAAATGCCTCTCATTAGAGCTGTTGTAACACAACCAGGGCTTTAAATTGACAACCGCCAACCCGCCAAATGCCGGTTAAGATTATCTTTGGCGCGTTACATTGTAAAGTTAGTAGCCAGCTGGAGACGAAAGAAGTGAATAACACTGTCTGTTTGAATTGGCAGGCTGCAGAAACAATGTGCCAGATTTAGTCTGTTTTCCGCCAAGAAATTGAGCGGTTTTGTGTGTTTGACTTGTAAACGTAATGTTTATCTGGCAACACTGTTTGTGGTAGTAATCCTACATTTCACATGAACACTATGTGTTAACGTGTTGAAGAACTGTCGGCCATCCGTGCCTAGCGTGCCCAGCGTGCCCTAACGATGACGGTTGTACAGTTATTCAAATTTGTTAAAATTTGTCAAAACTTTGCTAATGGAAAATCTGATTGGCTAGTAACATTAAAAGTGCACTAGCTATGTTGGCTGGTGATTGAAAGTCTTTTTAATTAGTTAGTTTTATTTAGTAGTTTTAATTCCTGAACATAAATACATAAATACAATATGATATATTGAAATAATATGATTAATTCAAAAGTTTGCTTTTGCTGGCCTTGAAAAAACTTCCCAATTGATCTTTGTATTAAACTCGCCACAATCTACAGTAGTATTTGCATTTTATTTTATTTTTTTTAAACTTTATCTAAGGATGATATTTACAATTTAAAAACCTCCTCCATACATTATTTAAAATCATTTATTCAATAATATTAAATATATTATAAAGGCCTAAGAGTGCCTGATAATTCAAAACAAGTCCATAAACTGCAGTGTTGATTTCACGGGTGAAATCCAACTGTGCTATAAATCATTAAACTGCAGACCTCCACAAAGCAGCACTCATTTTTTCACCTAGTAAAAATGGTATTTATGAATACAGTAATAGTAAAATGCATTCATTTGAAATCTCTCACACATACACACGTTTTCTTCCTCATGCCACACACGTTACCACTTCCAGATTATGTTTAATTATTCTGCTGTTATCATGGATATACAGTGGCTTGAGAAAGCTTACACACCCATGCTATAGTTGAATAAAAAGAGGAATAAAAAAACATCTTTTGGAAATTTATCTTAATGCCTTAATTCAAAAGATTTAGGAAAATCCAACCTTTTATGAACACCAGTTTTCTTTGTGAATGAATAATGTATTGTAAATACATACATTTTCTTCCTTAAAATAAAGGGGGCATAAATATACACACCCCTCTGTTAAATTCCCATAGAGGCAGGCACATTTATATTTTTAAAGGCCAGGATTCCAGGATACTATGCATCTTGATAAAGTTCCCTTGGCCTTTGGAGTTAAACTAACTCCATATCATCACATAGCCTTCACCTAACATAGAGATTGGAATGGTGTTATTTAACTAATAGCTGGTTTGATTTGCATTGGGAGATGATTTTATAAAAAGTTCCCCATGCCTATTTCTATGTATGGTCAAGGATATATGATGATGTGGGGCTATTTTAATTCCAAAGACCAAGGAAACTTCACCAGGATGCATAGTATCCTGATCCATTAAATAACTGGCCTTTAAAAATAAAAATGTGCCTGCTTCTATGGGAATTTAACATAGGGGTGTATATACTTATGCCCCCTGTATTATAAGGAAGAACATTTATGTATTTACAATACATCATTCATTCACAAAGAAAATTGGTGTCCTTAAAAGGTCGATTATCCTAATGTTTTTGAATTAATTTGGATCAATTTCCAAAAGATGTTTTTTTATTCCACTTTTTAATCAACTTTAGCCTGGGTGTGTGAGCTTTCTCAAGCCACTGTAACTCCATGCTGTCCATGCAGCAGAGCACATAGCATACTTAAATGACACACATTCTTATCCCCTCGAAAACTCAACATTCCTTGCACACACTGTCCCTTTGTTCACTAAATCATGAGGGAATTTGCCTGACAACTTCATGAACCTTCTTTATTTATCAAGAATTTATTCGATTTCATCATCCTTCATCAATTGCGTTATAAGAAAGAAACAAGGAAGTCGTCCTAGTTGGTTTATCTTAGTTGGCATTCATGAGTGGTCCAAGAACTGTGTCCTTTGTATGATTCTGGTTGAAGGTAATACCCCTAACATCAGCAAGACAGTAAATTAAGTAAATGTAAAATTAATGTGAATCTGCACTTAACACAACAACATTACTGTAAAGGTGCTTTATTGTCAAATATACATAGCAAAATTTATTCTCTGCATTTAACCCATCCCTCAAGGGAGCAGTGGGCAGGCCATTTATAGGGACCAACTCCAGGTCTGAGCCCGTGCCTTGATCGGAGAACCAGAGCACCCAGAGGAAACGTGGGGAGAACATATAAACTCAACACAGAAAGGCCTGGAACGACCTGGATTCAAACCCGGAACGTTCTTGCTGTGAGCCCACAGTGCTAACCATTTAGCCACCATGTTGCCCTGACCCTGATGGTCAGTATGGATCCACATGTGATTCTTTATTTAGCTGGGAAGACTACAGGCATAGACAGGAAAAAGTACATGAGTACATTTCATCATCTGCATGGCAGCTTTTTCTCTAAAACGTCCACTCGTCTCTCTTAATAAACCTGTAAAATGTCATATAAACTGATGTAACAGGTGTAAGGATAAGAGGTGAAGGGCCTTATCTTTAATCTCTATAATGTACAGTTTGTGTGCATCCAAATAATAGCCATCTTCACAAAGGAAAAAGACCCTGCTGTTTTACAGTTTGTATTTAAGGCGAGCCAGTCATTATTGGGAATTAACCCTCAAAGCGTGATGTAGGACCCTCCAACTGTTGAAGATACGATAAAACTGTCTGTCTGTCTGAAATTTCCATTTAATTGGTTTCATGAGCTCTTCTTTTGCTTCGATCTTGTAAGGTTATAAAATAAAACAAAACATTTCTTTCAATAATTTCACTCCTGCATCCATATAACACAGAAGGAAAATGAAAAAATTCTGGCTGCAGTTACTGTGAGCTTAATATTATCAAGAGACCTCTGTCCTAACAAAATTATGGTCAGCAATTTGTGCTGGAATTTTCACTCGACAAATTACAGACACAGTAAATTCACATGGGGTAAAAATTTCTGACAGTCTCTGCAATTACACAAATTACTGGATGTCCCCAGATAATTGAATTCCTGCAAGACACAGACCAAAGGTGAGCTTCAGTTCTGGATTAACCTTTTTAACCAGGCAAATTGATTAAAAACACATTTGTTATGTAAATGGCTTGGGCGAGTAGTCATAGGTATAGTAACGCATATAATATACACGTGTCAATGTGTGATTACAGTGCCAGAATTGAAGTTGACACCACATCTGTAGTTGATTACAGCTGTTGCCTGGATCGTTTTGGGCCGTGGTGGAAGAAGTATTCAAATCATTTACCTCAGTAAAAGTACTAATGCCACACTGTCAAACACTCCACTGCAAGTAAAATTCTTGCATTAAAAACCGTATTTAAAATATGTATCAGTAAAATGTACTTAAACTACTTAAAGTATGTATTATGCTGTATTATTGGCCTGTGAGAACCACGTATCTCTAAAGCCATGTGTACCACATGTACACAACAAAAGCAGAAATAATCAAATTTGTTCAGTTCCACCTGGATGAGCCATTGAACCCGTTGAATAAAATTAGCTAAGTGACGTGGGAAGTGGAACGACCAAGCATGAGCTGTGATTTGATTATAGATATAACAGTGAGCTCTTTTTATTCATTCATGAAGGTAGTATTTGTGATGTTAAAAGGTTTGGAGACTATCTCACTACCTATCTAAACTTGTAAGAGTAAGGCTAGTAATGTTTTTATGAATTGGACGACATGCGGAGGTAACGAGATACACAGTCCTGCAAATGGTTTCATGCTATTCCATTAATCAAACAGTTGGTGGCCCATGGTAGGAATGGCCAATGTGCCAAAAAAGGCAAGGAAGAAGAAGGATGCATCCCCGGCTCCTCCACTTGCCTCCTTTCCTCGCATCTTAGTGAGGAAGCATGGGAGAGACGGAGGAAAACATGGGAGGAGAGAGGAAGCAAGGAAATGTGTTTTTAGAGGGATGAGACATCCTTTCCTCACGTGAATACGTCAGCTGCATGGAAGGAGTTAGCAACAGCTTTCTGCTGCACGACTTCGGGAATGCCGCTCTTGTATATCCTCGCTCATGGCTCTTCAGAGATCCCTTTTAGATCCTGCGTCCTCGGTCCTTGATCCTCGGTCTTTGGGGCAGGAATAAGAGCTTTGAAACAGCCTTCACAAAGGAGGGCCAGAACTACTTCTGGTTCAGTCTAGGAACGAGGAGCGAGGAGCAATTAACAAAGGAAAGTGAGAAACGCCTATAGATGTAAACTATGCAGGTTAAATTCTATCCAAAAATTGACTTTGGAGATGTTTTATGAGGACTGAAGATTGTTACTTGTCTTTAAAGATGCACACAGTTCATTTTGGTGAGAAACAGTAAATGTAAACATAACTTTGTTTCAAAGGGTATATTTAACAGTTGAAGTACTCTGACAAACTGTGGTAGACGATCCGACAGTGGCTGGTTGGTGATGTTTTTCCACCCCCTCCAAAGCCGAAGCAAAAACTATTGCTTTTGGATAACCAGTCTGTCGAACTTAAACAGGGCTTGTGATGTATTTCCCTTGGAAATATATAATTACGTTCAGCAAGCTCAGTGTCTTTCTCCAGGTCTAATGGAGGACAAATAATGGACACTGTGTCCAACTCGCGGCCTGGCAATTTCTGAGTTAACGCTACAAACTGTAGAAATGGAAAACCACTTTTCATGCAGAGCCACACACAAGGCATTTTACACAGTCATTTTCAAAAAGCTTTTTTTGTATACATTTGAAACCTGGGAATTATTCAGTAATACAATTGTAACTGTAAGTTCAAAAGTATTGGGCTGTGGTCTCGTGTTGGATTCACAGCAGACCGCTAACTGTTAGTTTCAAATGTCAGTGCACAAACACATACACACACTATCCCTAACTAACATACAGTATATAAAATGAAACTGTCCTTGGCTGTTTTGTACAGCTGATCTGATTTGAATTGGAGACATCAGTGCAGTCAGAACATTTTTTGTGTTAACTCTTGTGCATTATGGATTTGGAAAAATTTATATAAACTTAGATAATGTCATTCTAGTGAATATTAAGTAATGATTTCAGTGACTCTTTGACAGTGTTGGGCAAGTTGCTTTTAAAAAGAAATTAGTTAGTTACTAGTTACTTCTTCTAAAAAGTAACTAAATTAGATACTCAGTATTCAAATTCTAAAAGTAACTAGTTACTTCAGAAAGTAACTAATGCGTTACTTTCAAGTAAATTAAAATAGACTTAAAATACATGTGCATGTTCAATTATTTGAGTTTCAATTATTAACAGAAACAATGTACACACAACTAAACTATTTTCATGTTGCTGTGGGACAAAGTGAGACTAGCCTCCAATCAAATGCCATGTACGTAGATATTATGTTTATATAATGGATCAATACAAATAACACTTGATATTTATTGCCCCTCAGCAGGTCATAACTGGGCAAAATTAAATAATACTTGTTAAGCACTATAGCAAAAATAAAAAACAAATATATACACTCTTTGTAGTGCAAATAACGTAAGTGTTTATACTTTTGCACTGGTGTGTGTGTGTGTGTGTGTGTGTGTGTGTGTGTGTGTGTGTGTGTGTGTGTGTGATAGTGCGAGGGAGAAGTGAGCTGTGACAGCCAGTGATGGGAATAACCCCATAATCCCAACACTGACTTTTATCAGTAACGAGTAATCTAATTGATTACTCTTCCCATCTTAATAACGGCGTTACCGCTGAAAAATGCAGCACGTTACTATAATTTCTGTTTTTTTTTCATCAGAACAACTTGCTCTCTGAGCCGACTCTTCTTTTCTTCCTTGGTTAGTGGGCCGTGCACAAGACAAGCGCAGAAATGCTGACGATTGGCTGAGGTTGAGTAAAATTGGTAATGGTAAGCCAATCAGAGGTAGAGTTGGGCGGTGTTTGAAAGCACACATAGTCGGACACAACAAACAACACAAGTGAGTCAGTCAGCGAGAGACAGGTTTGGCGTTATGAAATCAAGGAGAGGGGTAACTTTTCCTGCTAAAGATTTTCCACCGTGGTCATAAAACACAGGGAAAGTTACTACCAACTCTACCTCTGATTGGCTTACCATGAAATTTTACTCAACCTCAGCCAATCGTCTGTGTGTAGGTACTTTTTTAGGTTTTGGCTGGATGCCATCTTCTGGTATCAAAGTTTCGCAGTCTTTTATAGGTGTTTGTCTGGTCCGAGTGTGCGTCAGAATGTGCGCTGTCATCTCCTTGTAAGGCATCACGGTTGAGGTGACATTTTGTGTAATAGCGTACATCGGCAAAATAGTGCCGGTTCTCACCATGCTAACAGGACGTTTTACATGTTTACACATAAATGTACATGTACGTTCTTCCACTATATTGAGGAACAGAGGCATCAAAATGAGCTACAGAGGGATTTATGTGCTATTGTAGCCTGGTAGCCTTCTGATTATAGCTTTTTTTCCCCAGGCTTCTGATTGGCCAACAGGACGTTAGGGTTATATTGCCACCTGTTGGTTTGGCATGCTCTTCACAATGCTTCAGTGTGTTTTTGCCTTTTCATTTGGACCATGATTTTTGAGGATGTAGGAGGGAAAAGCATGTCTTCAAAAGTACCTTTTGTATGTGTGGACTAAGAGGCTTTTTGCCTTCACTCTGATCTTCTCTAACAAATGGTCAGTTTAACTGAGGTCAGGTGGCCAGTCAAGATCATTCCATTTGGTCATTAAAACTCATACACTGATCACCCAATATAGATGTGAACAACTTTTTTATAACTGAAAGTCAACTATTTAACCTCCTCCAAACAATGTGTTTTAGTACAGAGCCAAAACAATACAGTTTTTTAATTCATTCTAATTTTAACTAACTTAATTAGCTAAATGATGATTTTGGTCTTTGCAGCATTTAAATTAACATATCTCCAGTTATTAAGATGATTTGGGATGACATGGCCCCATACTTTGTTTTAAAGCATATGCAGAGTGTCACACTAAAGCAGCATGTGTACTCGTATTTATTTATTGTCTAACAAAAAGTGAAGTGTTGGAAGATGAGGAAGCTCACATTGCAGGGTGCTGGAAATGAAAAACATTTAAACTCATAAAACTTGTCTGCAAAAAAAACTTTCCGTACGATCTTTGCACTAAATTCCAACAGAAATACTGCCAATTATTTGCCAAAGTGGGATACTTTATGGATCCCTGGAGGTATTCTCATTTCTGCTTGACCCACTGCTTCACAGGGAGGAGTCAGCTGCAAAGTGAATCTGTGGGGTGCTTTCACTGTCTTCAGCAGAGTAAATGCGTCCTGGTCTGCATTGACTTGGGGCAATGGAGGTCAAAGAACATCTAGAAGTCAAAGTAGATCATTGTAGGGGAAGTTGTGGTTAGTTCCACCAAAGAGTGAATTTCACCTCTTAACAACTCACACTATTATTTCACAAAAAGAGCAAAGATGAGAGAAAAATTAACTATTCCCATTTTGGCAGTGACGTTCCGGGAATGAAAATCCCATTAATATTCCTGATCAAGGAATTTGGTTATTAGCCATGCTGTGGTAACATCCATGGTAGACTTTCCACAAGCTATGAGATTGTGAAACGATGGTAAATGATCCTATAGCCATAAGGCTGTATGATATAAACCTTGTTTTAAGAAAACATGTTTTATTGTCATGGAGAAATACTACAGTATCCACAATCCTAAAGTGTAACAGCAATGTCTCTGATTGGTGGAGCTCCCTGTTAACATGGAGATCAATCATTATGCACATCTGGTATGCAGGGTTCAAATTAACTTTTTGTCTACCAACCAAATACTACTGAATGTTAAAATGTTACTTATTTTTGGCTGGTGAGTCAAGCAAATCTACCAGGCACTTGCATATATATTTTTTAAGATTATTTTTTGGGCATTTTCGGCCTTTATTTTCAACCATGTGCTACACACAGTTCACAGCTACAAAACTGTTGAGTACAAACACACGAGGCACATTCAATGCAAATGTTTCCCCCGCTGGCCAGAGATTTCAGCTGTTGTTGTTGTTAGTTGCATTATCACTGCCGCTGGACCTGTTTGAGTGATCTGTTTGTGTTGGTCGGAGTGCAAGAAAGAAAAGGCCATATGATTGTTGGAAGTTTATACTGGAAAACAAACCGACTTTGGCTCAAGTTTACAGAGAGAGGGCAAGCTTGGTATGTGTGATGTAATGGCGCGTCGGCGTGCCGATAGAAAGTCCAACAGAAACGTGACCAGGTTCAAAACAAAACACAGTTGAAACAGCAATCAAACTAAGTCAAATTTGCCTTCAATTATCTGCTTTGCACAGAAAAATAAACCAGGAGTGTTGTTGTGTTTTGATAGCTTCTCTTAAACCTACAGTATAATATAACCTTGCATAGAGTATATACACAGGTATGTGCGAGTCACCTGATTAAAAGTGTGCATCAGAGTGTGTGTGTGAGTGGATAAAACTTTTTCTCTTAGGGAAAACAAATAGTAGACACAAAACAAAGAAATGTGTTTACGTTAGTTTGACCTCGTTTTATGAATTATCCATGTGAACTGAGCCCTTTAAAAACATATCAGTGTGCGCACACACACACACACACACACACACACACACACACACACACTCCATGCATGCCGCCAACTGATCACTGACAACTACCAGATGGCACAGGGAGGCAAGATGGTGTGGATAAATGAGTGGGTTTGTGTTTAGAATGTGAAGCTGGATGATGTGTGTTTCTGCGGAGCACAGCCTGGATGTGGTGAGAGGTGATGTTTGTATCTCCTTATGTGCGTGCCAGAGATGTGTGCAGGGGTGGAGTCTGTGCGAGTCGGTGCATGGTTTGTCTGTGAATATCTTCTGCCCCTTCCAAATCTGTCTTAATGCAAGTCTGTGTTTTGTTACTAAATCTGCTTTGTATTTTCCTAAAATTCATCTTTTCTGTCTTCACCTCTGAACTGTTTTGCAATTCTTTGGTGTGTTTCTAAATCAGAACTGCAGCAAATGTTTGCCTAGGTTTTTATTTGTGTCAATGTGTCCAGGTGACTGGTAGCCATATTGGAGGCTGGAACTTTTATCCAGTTAACTAACTATAACAATAATGTTTAAACACATCTGATTGGCACATGATAAGTGACTGGTTGTAAATTAAAGCAATAGTTTGACATTACACTCATTTGATGTCTTGCTAAGGATTAGATGAGTTTGATACCACTCTCATAACTGTCTGGTAAATATAAAGCTGTAGCCAGTAGAGAAACAGCTAGCATGGTAAGTGACAAAATCCTCCTTTGCCTCTGCTTCCAGTCTTTGTGCTAAGCGCAGTTAAGATGATACCTAATGGGCTCCGAGATTGCATTTCGGCCAACACTTTCCACCTCTATTACTCTCCACACAGGCTGTTTACCTGCATGCAGCCAAAGCCTACTCAAAATGATTGCTCAAAACTACTCGGACTACAAACCTTTACGATAACAAAATATTGTCCCGTTGCCTCCAGATTCTGCATGCATATGCAGATATCTGTTCATAAAAATCAGTCTCGTAGTGCCATACCTTCCTCCACAGCGCTGCGGAGTAGGGTCTGGCAAGTTTCCGGGATGGAAGAAAAACGTGTTCTGGTTTATTGGCATTTCTTTTAACCAATCCCAATGGTAATGAGTGGCACTAACTGCTGTACGGAGCAACGGTGTCTCTGCAAAATAGCCACGAAAAGGAACTTGTTTTGGTGAAACGTGTACATTCAAAGGTTGTTTTAGTTGTGCAACAGAAGATTCAGACAGAGTCTGAGTCTAGCTAGCGGTCTGGATTTACCCTGCAGAGATTTGAGGAGCAGTTAACCATATCATCAGTCCACCGGAGTTTAAAATACCAACACAAAGAAAGCAGAAGGTAACGGACATCTGGCCTAGAAGTAAAATTCGGCTAAAATTTCCGGAAGTGGAACGTAGTGAAATAGACTAATATAAAACAGTATGGGAGTGGTATGAAACACATCTAACTCTCAGAAAAGACGGATACAAGTTTCAAAATGTCAAACTATTTCTCTAATGTTAATCCGTGCTAATAGGATCTATCTGCTCCAATTTCAGGCCATTCTCTTATTATCCAGATGTTATTATTTGTACAGTCAATTCTCCAGTGGACCTTTTTATATCATGAGTGGCAACTTTCCTTATTTGGTCTGTGATGAATCGCCAAAGCAACTGTTTTTTTGTGATTTGCAAGACTAAAGATGTCTTGATTAAGATTGGGCTAAATTTGGTGCAAAATAAAGTAGTTTCAGACATCTAGGTGTTTTAACAACATATCAATGACAGTGAGTCTTTGTTAAAATTGCTAAACCTCTTTTCTCTTGATCTGGAAAGCACCTAAACCATGCCTCTGTGTGTTTGTGTTTGTGCGACTAGCTGTTGGCATGTGTGTCTGTGGTTGGTGACTTCACTGATGTTTAAAATAAAACTGAATGCAGCTTCACAGGGTAGACAAGATTTTAAAATTCTTTGCAGGAAAAGAAACAGAGATTGCAAGGGAATCATCAACAACACAGGTCGGGCTGCATACCAGCCTCGTTCTCTTTCTTTCCTTTTATCTTCTGCTGCATGAGCTCATTCTTATTGGCCTTTACAAGATTTCTGCCTCTTCCTCTCTGTTTTCATTCCTCCTTGCAACGTCCTTTGTTCAAAAAGGCACTAAATGTTGCTCACAGTCTCACAGTCCTATTACTGAATCCAGTACAAAGAAACAATCCTTATCATTCTAAAAATGTCTTTGCATAAAATCCACTGGTCTAGTGTTGTAGATAGTCCTCAGCAAAATCCAAGTGGTTTTAAGTCCAGGCAAGGTAAAATACATAGGAGTTATTTTTCTAAATCACCACAGTTCATTGTCTAAATCTCGTTCTCAGCCATTCATATGTACAGTACTCTCATGGCACGCTTTAAAAAAGAAAAAAAAGAAAAAGGTTTATTCCACAAATTTCTTTTGCTTTGGTTTGATCATTTGACTTTCTTCTGCTACCATTCCACAGTCCTTCCTCCATCTCGGATGCAGAGGACTTGAGTTTTTATTGTCTACATTCTTCGGTCTTGAATCCAAATTCCACAAAAGGCTGCTGTTGTTCGAAATATACTGCGATTCATGTGGTATTTTTGGGTGCAGGGTGGCCTAATTCTATGGGACTCATCTGACAGGACGGTGTTACATGTTTTTCTGTAGTTAAGTTCTTTTTTTTTGACATCCAAAAGGCAATTTGCTATTCCCAAGAATCAACAGAGAATTGATCTCCTCACATTTATTTTTTGCGTGATTGCACATGTGTCTTTGTATATCTCTCAGCGGTTCCATCCGTCAGTGGATCCATCCAAGCAAACTTTGAGGATCCAAGATCCAGGCCAACATCCTACAGCTCTGCCTAATTTTTTTCTTTCAATCAACGGAAATTCAGAAGGCCCCTAACTCATTGTCTCCAGCCCACCCATTTATTCATCTGTTTCTTTCTTTCTTTCTTTCTTTCTTTCTTTCTTTCTTTCTTTCTTTCTTTCTTTCTTTCTTTCTTTCTTTCTTTCTTTCTTTCTTTCTTTCTTTCTTTCTTCTTCCATCCTTTCCGCTCAGAGATCCAGACGGAAGGCGCCAAAGTAGCTGGAGGAGTCGTCCGCGTTGACCATGGTCGGGGACGAGACGGAGACGAAGAGCTCGTCGCCGGCCCTCAGCTCAAACAGTCCTCCCTGGTAGACGGAGTGCAGGGCGTACTCGGCGTCTGGAGCCCAGCACTTTGTCCCCACCCCCTTCAGGAGCTGAAGTGAAAATGAAGGTAGGAAAAATATTTAACAGTGTGAATCAATCAACATGAGCTTATTATTTAAGTGGAAAGGGATAACATACCTGTATGGGGCTGGGGTAGGAGGTTTTCTTGTAGACGCACTGCACCAGCTGGTGGCTGACGCTGCGCTGGTCTCCGTCACTGGCTGCTGGGGACGGATAACGAAAATACACCTGTGGGCAGGAGGGAGCAGAGTGGGAAAGATGATGAAGATAAAGCTTAATATTAGGATTGTTCCATTTATACCATTATGGTAGGAATCTTAGATAGTGAGAGGCACTTTGGATCAATGCTTAAACCATTTTCTGACTAATTTAATTGCTCATTGATTCATTTAAAACTTAAAAAAAAAACTTTTTCCAAAACTGCCAACTTTTGCTGTGGTGTGAAGATTACCAATATGAGCATGCGTAGCTTTTCTCTATCTGAGAGAATTATTATGAACTGAATATCTTTTGCGTTTATAAATTGACACCTTGAGCTCTGAGCACTTTCTTTGTAATGTGTCCTTATTTTTCAACAGTGTATAGACTAAAGGTTATTATTTGAGAGTAGAGCATCCACTAATGCACATGAATACATTTAAAATGCATTTGAGCAGTATTTCTCTACCAGTTCTGCCGTAGGTCCACCTTTCCATTATGCAGTCATGTCAAGGTGCAAATGCATCACAATAACTACCTATGTTCAATTTGTAGAAAATTAAACTTGTTTTACTGTCAAAATTCCTGTGTGAAAAGTGAAACAAGTTTGCACCAAATCACGCAAAGAAAACCATATACTGCAGGGACTTCAGGTTAAATAGCACTGAAAGTACAGTATGATCACCTGTGAGTACAGGTAGTACCGCCCATCCTGAGGCACCCGGAGTTTCCCATTGGACAGGGTCATGTTGTGCAGGTGAGCTCCAAAGCTCTGATTGGCCCATGTGCGGACCACATGGCGACAGGACTGGTGGAGACCTTGCGTCATGTAGGGAGGGAAGGAGGAGGAGGAGGAGGAGGAGGAGGAGGAGGAGGAGGAGGAGGAGGAGGAGGAGGAGGAGGAGGAGGAGGAGAGTGGGGAGAAATAAATAAGTAAAAAAGAAGAGGGAAAGATGCCGAGTGATTCTGAGCCAGCAAGTCTTGGGCTTTCCTTCCATATTCAACAATCATTTTTTTCCTGTGCTTGCGTGTATTTCTGTCTCCTTGCTTTATGCCTTCATCATTCATGTGCATGTTTACATGTTGTGCAGGATTGGCAGATTGCACATTCAACACAGTATCACCTACAGAACGTAAATCCTGCAAAGAAGTGTTCATTGCGGGAACTCTTCTTCTATTTGTGTGTGTGTGCGTGTATGCTCTGGTGTTGCAAACACACTTCATACTTGTAAGATAATGTTTTCTTAGAAAAAACATCAAACGTAAGCCCCTTTAGATGTAGCTACTGTACTTCCTTATGAGAAGTCCAGGCAGAATATGTGAACATCACCCTCTCTTCCTTCTTACACACACACACACACACACACACACACACACACACACACACACACACACACACACACACACATACACCATCCTTGCCCTTTGTCAACTCAATGGAAATAACATTAGTCAGTCTTTGCCAGAATGTTAACACCCTTCAGTTTGCACGCTAGTTTCAGATGAAACGATACAGAGGTCTGGATAACACACACACACACACACACACACACACACACACACACACACACACACACACACACACATGAAAAACACATTCCCACTTTTCAAATTCCACATTTTACAACAAGCATACGCGCCATTATTCCTATCTGTGACGCTGTACTGTATAAATAAATATCTGTTTTATTGCTGACTGCATTGATATACCTCACTGATTCAGCCAGTTAATGAAAGCTATTCTTGGCATGCAGGGAGTGACATTTAGATAAATTGGTCAAACACAAGTAATCTGAGGCTGTATTCGAAACCGCATGCTATTCTAGCAATACATACTAATTTGGCCAAAGCGTAGCATGCCGTATGCAAACAAATGCAAAATCTACAGTATGCCAAAAATAACCAAAATTGTACTAATCGGGAACAATCTGCTATGCATCTCACCAGTCTACCTCACCTACTTTTTCCCACAATGCAAAGCGCTGGAATGGTCACAGCAACCGGTCATTACTTTTGCTTTAAAAAAACAGAAACTGGCTAATCCTGGCCTATCATACTGCAGAATAAATTGAAACAGTTTCATACTGCGTATACTACCGACGAACACAGTGTGCAGTATCTACTGTAAATATGTAAGATGTTTTAGTTATAGCCATAAATAAACACTTCATATTTGAGATTAAGGTATAATGTCCAAAAGATAAGCAACTTTAAAATAACTGAATTTGATCCTTAATACAGCAAGTTCTATGTTCTTATAATCCTCACCCTGTCCTTATATTAATGATTTAAGGTATTTACCCAATTAATTATTATTATTATTATTATTAAACATTTGACCCAAAGTAATGGCAGCCGAACCTCACCTTGAGAGCTGGTGTCTCTGAGGGTCAAGTGAGCAGATGGCCTCTGGGCCACCGAGGTCATGAACTTTGACCCTGAGTTGTTGAAAGAGCGAGGCATGGTTCTCGCCTCTGAGGGAGAGAGGAAATGGAAGAATGTCAGATATGTGTGTGTGTGTGTGTGTGTGTGTGTGTGTGTGTGTGTGTGTGTGTGTGTGTTTTACTCACCTATGAAGGTTTGTTTAGAGATGATGTTCTCTGTCACCTAAAAGAAAGTGTGAAAACATGCTGGTTACCAAAAAAAACATTTAACTTTTGTGTGAGTGAAGTGAATTGTTAACCTTTAATTGTTCGGGTTTTTTTCATTGCTGTGATGGTTAAATAGCCAATACTGGTTGTAAGTGTGTGTGTGTGTGTGTGTGTGTGTGTGTGTGTGTGTGTGTGTGTGTGTGTGTGTGTGTGTGTGTGTGTGAGCAGACTGAAATGGTTGTTTTAAACATGGTTGTACTGTTTGTGTTAAAAGTTCTGTAATAAAACATCACCCTCAGACAACTTTAGACCTTTGATTCGCATAAGAAACATATTGACCATATTAGGTAAAAAAAAAAATATAAGTAAAAATAATAATGCATGTGTAATTTGTGTCTTTCCTCCTCAATCTAGATTTATTGTTTACTTGGCAACATCGTAGCTGGGGGTTAAATCATATTGAAATCTATAATTTCTATGTTAGAGGAGACATAATGTTAATGGTAATTTTACCTTGCAGAACATGGGAGTTGCTGGCCTTGATTGGTTAGTTTGTGTAACTTATAAAGTGTTAGTTCAGATTCATAATACACTGACTTTGAATAAGTACAACCCCACTTTTTTTAGCTTTCTTGTAGCAGCTTTGAGGAGCTCCTTCCTTTTTGTTTCGCACTGCAATGTGGGATAACAGTGTCTGTAAACACCACTCTCAGTTACTGTAGTGTAGAAGGTGGTATTTTAAGTTAGACAGGACACTTTAATCTTCCTCTTTCCATCACTCCAGCAATAACTCAGTAATTCTCTCATGTTAGTGCTTTCTGTACTGACTGTTGCTCCTTGTTTTTGTCTTTCTCACTTTGTAAATCAAGGTTAAGTCACCCCTTTTTAATATATTTTCACTTATGTTTTTTCTTCTTTTCTAACATCCTGCCTCTCTTTTTTCATTCTTTCATTTTTAACTCTATGGTTTACCATTTGTCACTTCATCCTACTTTATTCTTTGCGTCCATTCACCTTTTTAGGCAAAAGGTCACAGGTTTAATTACCTGTTACTAGTCTAAAGTACCTTAAGCAAGGCACTGGAACAACTGTATTGAGTCTCCCTCATTAATTTGCTGAAATGTCCCAAAATCCTGAATATGATTAATTTCACCAGTGTTTTTAATGGTCATTCAGCTCTTACTGTGGTGTTATTCTTGGCAGCGGCCTACTGCGCCGTACACTCAACCTAACCTGCAAATTGGACATGATCGCTCTGGGGTTTGGCGTGTGTGTGTCTGTGTGAATGCCCCCCACACCCCCTCTCATGTTTACCCTATATACTCTAAAGGGACCCCAATACAGTGTAGTACAGAGCGTGGACCCGGCCATTCTCATGCCTGTCTCTGCCTCACGTTCTGCGAGTCCTGAAAGCAGAAAATTACCCACACACATTTAAAGAGAGAGAGAAAATTGCCAACAGATTTTGAACCCTCCATGTGGCTGTAGTTGAACAAAAAAAAAAGATGTGGGGGGATTTTTTTAGATGCTTAGACCCACTGTGAGCTTTCAGGCCTCTGTCAGGGCGACTCCAGAACAGCATGTTTTCAATATACAAGTTCAACATGTCTGCTGTCTTGAATGTTTAAAGGCTCACATGGGAAACTATTGGATGGCTAAAGAGTGAAATCAGCTGTCGAGGTTTCATGCATAATTTATGTTCCACACAGCAGTGGAAGCCTTCTACGGCATCCTGAGAGACTTCTGACCAGATGTATATTTAAAGGTGAATGCTGCCGTCATGCAGAGTTATAGTCCATTTAAAGTGTTTTTTTACTCCCTGTTTGCATGTAGCCTGCAATTAGAACACATTGTATGTAGATGGATATTATTATATTATATAGTAAATAGTAAAAGGCTTAGAAATCTGCTTGAAATAAATTGCATAGATAAATTAAATACTTAGATACTTAAATAGAGAAGATTTATTTGAAAAATTATTTCCTGGAGGAGACTTCCATGAAGATGTGAAAAAATGTCAAGCTGACACAATAGAATTGAGATACAACAGAAACTCTCGCTGTACTAAAACACGTCTTAAGTTTTTTGCAAAATGTGATGCTATTGGTACAATTCCCATTTTTATTATGTGCAATGCCTGTCTGCCAGCCAGGCAGCATCTCTCTTGCGGGCAGTTTGTAATTTTCATGGCCAATATCATACAATACTGGCTGGTTAGACAGCAACAATCAGCGTCTCCTCCACCATCTTGGCTGTTAGTTTTGTGCATGTCCGACCGTGACCTTCTAATTGTCTGATGCAATTTATCAGAAATGGGTGTTTTGTACCACATACAAGCAAACATTAAATGTTAAATTATTTTAGATAATATATATATATATTAGTGAAAAAATACCAATTATAAAGGTAACACTCATAATTGTTTTGTTGTCTTCACTAAAGTGATGGCTATTGTGGAATAAAGAAAATGCAGAATAAAAGTGTTTTGTATTTTGACAAGGTAGACAAGCTAGCATGCCTGTCATCATGTTTTGCAGGTATATGGCTATAAACCAAAGTATTTGGACAAATTAAAGGCCGTATCACCTAATTTCAGCAGGGCTACAAATCAAGGTTCTATAAAGTCTGATAATTAACTTCCAGGTAAAGTCACAAAGAAATCGTCACAAAGAAAATCAGCTTTCTGAAATAATTTACTTTGTTCTTTTCCATTCTGATACTGACTCTTATTAGATTTTAAATTGTTGTCTTTGGACATATGAAGTCTGAGCGAATACAAGACGACGTCTGTAGTCTAAAACCTGGAAAGGGTTAACACACATTGGAGTTATTTGATTCGTGCACCACTGAAATAGCTCCCTGCAAATGATCTGGACTTTCTCTTCTTTACCTTTCGTGTTTCTTCTTTCTTAGAACAGTTTACAATGTGTTTTTATGTGCAGTTGTTTTTATTGTGAAGTCTGAAAGCTGTATGAGTTGATGACTCTGTTGTTGAATGTCTTGCCATATTAGATGTTTGGATGCCTCAACTCTATTCAGTCTGGAGGTTCTTCTTTTCTTTATCCAATTTCTCTCCCAACGTCAATCATTCTCGCACAGGACTCGTCTATGTCTGTCCTTCTCACACACACACACACACACACACACACACACACACACACACACACACACACACACACACACACACACACTATCTAAAGCACAAACGGAGGAACAAGCACAAAAAATATATTGTTTTCTTTGAAAAATAATAACCTAAACAATAACTACTGCCAGCAATTACTTATTAATCCCTACTATCATCTATAGGCTGAGCTCCATCCCTCTTTAAATGTCTTTTGCTAAGTTGGCCATTGGCCTTTTGATTCTTTTACTTACTGGCTGCCATGTTTGTTAAATTTGAGAGCTTTTGTGAAACCATGTCATTATTCTTTCTCTCTTGGCTGCAGTGAGCACTATGCAGAATTTGGCTGCAACAAGGGAGTAAAAGTTTTAGGGAATCTGTCTTCTTTAAAGTCTGCTGTGGCCTCTGTGAAGAAATATTCTGTCAAGTAAGTCAGATATCTCACTCCAAAGGTTATATTATATCAACCAGTGCTGTCAGGAAATGCATACAATTGGTCAACTTCTAAGCTACGCTCTTGTTTTATTACAGTCACCTCTTGTTTAAGGATTTCTTTCATCTCAACATTTCTCAGTTACATTTTTAACAATTTTACCTTTGTAAAACAGTTTGAAAATAATTGTGATGCTACTCTGACTTATGTTACCTAATAGGGAGAATTGTGTCTCTGTAACCAACCATTTTGTGTGTGTGTGTGTGTGTGCGTGCGTGCGTGCGTGCGTGCGCGCAATGTGCACGGCCACAGATTTTGGTGAAACTGGATCATATTTTATGGAGAAAATGTTTTCTTGTTTTCCTTCTGATGTCCTCCGACATGCTCTGCCTCCGTTCTCTGTGATTAACGGAGTTTTCTGATTGATGTAAAGCTTTACTTGTTGCTGAAGGAACGCTAACAGCTAACTGCTGCTAAATTCGGAGAGAGATGTTATTCTGTTTCCTGCCGAGGGACTACAGATAAAAATTAGCTCATAGCTAACTCTGGTACTGGTAACGAGCTGTGCATTGCCCCTGTCAAATAAATAAATAGTGTATAAATAAATTGTATAGCTGATGTCAGCTAGTAAGCTTGGCTGTGTTGTCAACTTGCTAGTTTTTACATTGATCATGTAATCATAACAAGCTGTGCAGCTGTCAATATTTACGACTGCAGTGTATATGTCACTTGCACTCTAAATCTGTAGGATTGAGGCCAGAGAGAAAGCCTGCAAAAGGTCACTAGCATTACTAACATTACTTGGGAGGTTCAAGAAAAGGTTGAAATCAAGGGCAACTGACTTGGTTAAAGGTGCTTCGAAGACGTTTTATTGTTTATCCAAGAAACTTCTTGAATGTAAAATGTTATCCTCAAGTCCTTTCCTTACTGAAGTTTGATGGACGCCCTGCCTTGATCAGTTGCAACATTATTCTTACCTTCATCAACGGACATGGAATATTTAACAATGACGCCAAGTATGCAGCAAAGTCTTATATATTTGTGAAGGAAAAAATTGCATGAATGAAACCCTGACCACTACTACTACTGCTGATAATACAACACATTCTCACTCCTATCTCGTAAAATATGGACGCTTGGTCAGGTGCCTTTGTTGTTGTTATTGTCGTCATATAACACGCTTGGTCGTCTCCTTTAGCGTCATATAACACACACTCGGGACTATTGGTGTCCCGTTTTACGCTGTTAGGTTAAGGAAAAGCTTGTGGGTGGGCTTATGGTTCCGTGACTTGCAGTAACAGGACGGTTGGGTTTAGGGAAAGGTTGTGGGTGGGCTTACAGTTCCGTGACACGCAGGAATAACGGGCCGGTTAAAGAAGAAAGCGGCTTCCCTGACACGCGGCAATAACGGGATGGGTGAAAGTCCTGTGTTTGACCAATCCACCACCCCGACCAACCCTCCCTACGTGGAATTTCCCCCTTACATACTACTCGCTAAACCCCGTCTAGATGCTGCTCTCCACGGTACGTTCTGCAGACACGCCGAAGGGTGCCATTTTTGTCAAACGAAAAAGACGCAGACAGCCACTGCCCAAACGTCCGTATTTTACACGTTTGAAGTGAAAACGGGTTGGATAATAACAATAATTTGTCTTTGGTTATTTCATGCAAATGTCATGCAGGGCTATTTCTTGATCCCAGTCCATCACTATTTGCCATACGTTGAAATGCTTTGTGATGACCTTCTTCAAAGCAATGCCCATCTGACCTTGCTACAGAATCACAATGTGCTCCCACATGGAGAAAGGGCTTCTGATCCTGCTTTCTGCCACCAGGATGAAAGTATATTTGTTTTTTTGTTTTTTTAGCTTTGCCCTTTATGAGGGGTTTAGCAATTGTCAGATGGTAATTTTACTGTAAGAGACTACACTCGTGCCCTTTTAAGAGGGCTGCTTTTCAGTATAGCAGCCTGTAGCCTCAATGTGACAAGCTTCAGAGTTTAAATTCAGTGCCAACGCGGCCTCATGTGACTGCATGTAGGCAACATCAACAGCAGGGCACACGGGTCAGTGGCTTATGGCAGTCTGTAATGCAAGAAGTCTTTAAAACCTGTCCAGCTGCAATAACACCAACAGCAAATAAACCCTGAACTCTCCTTTCACCCTGTTGAAAACAACCAACAGACAGAAATAGTCTGATTTTATCACGTCATACATTGTCTGGCATGTAGAGAAGAGAAAAGAGAATGCCAAGATGGTGTGAGTAAATCCTTTTGTGGTTGTTATCTACTTTGTGACATGCCTCCACTCCAAAATACTGAGTGCACTTTGATCAAATCTGGGAGACTCAAAGGAGACTCATTTATAAAAATTCAAAGCAGGGTAACCTGACTTTTAGTCCCCATGGGCCAAGCTCCAGAACGCTAGATCTTACAACTCAAGTGTCTTTCCTCTAGTAAAGAGCAGGGCTGCGGTCAAATTGTCTTTACTTAGGAAGGACATTTTTTTTCAATCAAGGTCAAGGAAATGTGGTTAGAAAAAAGTGATGGATGTCATTTTGACTATTTGACTGCAGCCTCTCTGTGCTTGGTACTGTAAATGATTTAACCCTTGGACAATTGAAATTAAAGGCTCATACATCAAATGTAATTGATGGATTGAGACAAACTGTTCCTATTATTTTGCCTTTTATGGCCCAGTAGGACGGTTTTGACTGCACAAGTTGCAAATGTGTGAGTATGTGAGACTGCAGTGTCAGAAATCAGAAGTTGGTGGGAAGAAAGAGAAAACCAGAGAGCAAAAGAGGATGGACAATTATGGGAAACAAGAGACGAAGATGAATCAGGATAAAAAAAAGTTGGGGAAACACAGAGGAGAGTCAGAGTGGACAAGTAAGGGAAAAGAGAGAACAGGAAGAGGACTGAAAGAAAGGATTGAGAGAGGAAAAGAGGGACAAGTATGCACATGAAGGAGGGTTTCTTCTGCAGATTAGCAGTAGCTGCAACTCAATACTTTAATATCCTGCTCGACCCCGACAGGCCTGGATTGTGTGTGTGTGTGTGTGTGTGTGTGTTTCGTTTTTGAGCTACGGCGACAAACTCTTATCAATGCTAATCTATTCTAAGAGGCTACTCATTCCTCAGTGTGTGTATGTGTGTGCGTGAGAGAGAGAGTTGTCTAGTTTTGGAGTGCATTGAAATGGGATTTTTCGGGAAGTGTAGTGCAGAAACAGTAGCTGTTTGAGTACATGTATACAAAGATGGAGAAGAAATACTTGCGTGTTTGTGTGTCTAATGTCGCCTTTATAATTAATGGCCTTTTTAAAGCTGGGCCGATGATTAATAAGTAACTTAGACTTTGTTTAAAGCCAGAATGGTATGTAGATTTGTAGAATAAGGAATGTAGACAAAGTTTTTTTTTCATATTAGCTCTGCTGTTCTTCCCTTTAAGACAGAGTCAAAGGGAACAGCTCTGTTTAAGAATAAAAGGAAAACCAGAGACAGCTCCAGAGCGATAATGCAACAAATTATTTCTTTTACAGGTGGGTGATTCAAAGGGCTCCTTCCATATTTGGCTTAATTTAAAACAGCTCTGCTTCAACAATTTTAAAACCTCCCCCCGAGCTAGACTAGTTATTGATGCTTGTCAGGGACAGCCACATTTTACCATGATTAAGGTAATTTACCTTCACACACATCTGCACTTATGTGTCCTACAGTACAAGGTTCCAAAGTAGGGCTGCAACAAATGATGATTTTGACTGTGGTTAATTATCTTGATTAATTTGCCAATGACTTTGTCTTACTGACAGTCCAAAGCCCAAAGATATTCCACTCAAAATGACAGAAGAGGGAGAAAAGCAACAAATGTTTTCCCTTTGAGAAGATAGATGCAGCAAATGTTTGTTTTTATGCTTAAACAATTAACCAAGTAAAGAAACTTGTTGATTCATTTACTGTTTCAAACAGGACGCTGCTGTTGCGCCGACCAGCAGCAGCGATATGATGACTCTCTTTGCAGATGTTTCATTGAATCCGTTTTATATTGTATTAGTGCTTGGTTTGGAAATCTAAGTCTGTCCAATATAAGTAGACTTGGAAGTCTTTAAAAAAATGGCCAGTAAGATTTCAGAGCGGAATCAGGCCACGCTCTTGGATATAACAAGCAGGTCCTCAGAAGGGCTAGTGCTCTATTGGACTGCCAATTCAATCCTGAACGAGTTTAGGCTTTTGCCCCCTAGAACGTCGTTTCAGGGCACCCGTTGGGACAAACAAGAGATTCTATGTCTCCTTCATCCCAGGTGCTTTTGATATGCTTAACAGGATATAGCATGGTGGTAGCATGATGGTTCCGAAGAGTCCATCATGTTTTTTTTTATTCTCCGTGTCCTCCTTGGCTACTAGAAACTGCGTGAGGCTTGTATCACTTGGTTGCACCAACAGTTTTGTTATTACGTAGAATTCCTCATTGGGCCGACAGAAACTATGCTCTAGAGCTTTAACTGTTCAGTTTTAGACGACTACTGTCCAGTTAACTCCACTTTTATAATGCTGTCAAATTCACAATGGACAGTTGGAATAAAAAAAGGCCATGAAGGCCACGAGATGTGGCTGAAATCTCTTGAGAATTTTCAGTTAAGAACAAAAAAAAGAAAAGAAATTGAGTTTAACTCCTCACCGTTAATGCTCCATGAAGGCTTGGACTGTGAAAAAAACGTTGACATTTTCTATCACATTCTTTAACTTTTGTTTCACCTATTTTAAGCAACTGTATTAGACTTAGAGCAATACTACCAGTCACTGTGTGTGATTAGCACAGTCATCTGACTGTGATTTACTCGACCTACTGCAGCCAAACAGGAGTCGCTCATTAGCGGTTTATTGTTGAGAAACAGCGAGTAAAGGTTTTAGAACAGGTAACGGACCAGTGGCCGACTCGATGCCAGTCACTGATAATTGACCTGTTTGCTGTGGGAGTTTCCTGCCAGGCAAATGTTGTGTACAGCTAAGGAAGCAGTTGGCTTCACACACATGAGAAAGAACAGATTGATATCACCCTGTTATGCTGTGTCAAGTTGAGTTTCACACGGATGGGACTTTGAGTCATTAGCATGGCTCTATTCCTCTTGCTGTTTTATTGATTTCACCATACAGGATAAAACACAACAAACAGTGCAGCATTGAGTCGGTTCTCACATTTCCCTACCCATATGTGCTTGTTTGTGTTTCATTCTGTATTGTTCTCTTCGGTTGCTCTGCAGGAAGACACAAGCTGCAGTCGAGACGAGGAGGCAGTTTCTACATAGCTGACAATTGCATTAGTTCTATCTCTTTCTCCTCCCTCCTTGTGTCTCTTCATGTCTCACCCTTAATCTCTTTCACAACACAATTTCTACTCCAAAGGACACTTATAGATGAAACTAGGCCAGGGCGGGGTTGTTTTACAGCCTGTTTCACAGGCAAGCAAATACTAATAACAATACAAATACTTTTAAGGGTAAGGGTACGAAATAATAAAGACAAAGTTGTCTATAGACATGTCATGACTTTTATAGCAGATGTGTTCACCGGATAACATATTTCAGTTTCTTTGGGGGGTAAAACTGCATTTTACTGCATTTACATTTTTCTGTACTAATTTCTTTGTCCCTGATGTAGTAATAATCCAATATGTTAAATGAAAAGGCCATTTGAGTAAATTAGCCCTACTAAATTGCTAGAATAAATTGTGCTTCTTTTATCATTAGGTTGATCATCGTGCAAATAAGTGGCTGATGTAATTTAGATATTACCTAGGAACAATGAAGTCAGTGCTGGTTTTTGCATCTCTCCAATTCTGTTCCTAAACATATTTACATGAAAATATTGAATGTGATATGGCATATGGCGATGCTTGCCTCAGCAGTACTGATGCGTGCATGTAAACACAATCATTGGCTTTCGTGATTTCCTCACATCTCCAATCTCAATCTCTTTTATTGTTTTGGGAAGGACTTTGACCGTGTCTTTGACCGTGTGCTGACACCACAAGGCAGAGAGACGTTACAGGAATAATGTATGAAAACAAAACCTTTTTTTTTAAGGTCTAAAGGTCAAGAACAACGTAATATTCCTGCACCTGAAAAAGTATACAAGCTTTGCATTTGCATCACAGATTACCTTGTAAACTTGTCAACACGTGTGGCATCGTCACAGGTTTAGAGGAGAACTGGCTTTGTGCAAAGTAATGGTAAACATCAGCCTACTGTAACATCTTTTTTTTAATATTTGTGTGAACAAGGTGCAAGCGCGGATATCTCATGTAACGTGTGTTACATTGTGTTAATTGCCTGTAATACAAAGAGAACAATAAGTTGGTAATGGGCCAGTCTGGTTGATGTGGCCAGTGTGTTGCACATGACAATAACGCGACTAACGCTATAGCCTCTCCTAAAAGTTTTAACTAGTTAGCAAAGCTTATAGTGATATTGTGTTTTAGAAGAGCTGAACAACTTGGCTGCTAAAGAAAAATCAACATGATGGTTTGTGTCCATACTGTATTGTATTTGGGTCAAATTGACCCATTTCCAATTTTTACAAGAACAAAAAAATTACATTTTTTTTCTGTGATAAACATGTATTCCTGACTCAATTCAGAAAATTATACCGGATATGACCACAGACGGAGTAAGGACCCGAGGGATACGAGAGGGTCCCGAAAGTAAAGACAATACAAGTGTTAAGCCCTATATGCTGGAACTAGTATTACCTGTAGGCCTCCTATTAAGTTAAAATAAGTTTGATCTTAATCCATTGTGAATATTCCATGTTTGTTGAGTAAAATTTCAACCGCAAATAACCACCATATTTTACCAAACACAGAGATCTTATGATATTTGTCCCGTGTGAATCAGCATCTTTCTAATTTTGGGTTGTATTGGCTGCGTTGGCTATTAACATTTTGACAGAGCTGGGGGATGATGTCAGTAAATTTGATTAAAATGCAGACTTTGGGGGCAGCCTCTACCTCAGCCAGTAAGTGCATGAGTCCTAAAATCCCATGCAGTCCCCTATTGCTACTAGTTCTGTGTGAATAGGGCTTTAGTCAGGGTGGAAACAGATAGGGAACAATTACAAATCAGTTATTCATTTTCTTAGACTTTTCAAAAGAGTAAATTTTTTTAAATCTCCATTTAAGATACCATACCTCCAGGTGTGACATGGGATTTGAAGTTTAGTTTTTTTCATATCTTTGCTTTTATTTAGTTTGTCATAGAAAAAGTATTTTTATGTAGAAATTGTATTTTCAAGGCATTATTTTTAATACATATTAGGTCATTTTGCATGAAGATAAAGAGTGTTTTTGCAGTCTAGTTGTGATTTTTTATTTTTTTTTACTCTGGCAAATGTACAAGAGGAAAATGATCCAACTCAATAAAAAACACTGATTCATCTGCAGTATATCTCATAAACAAGTTTTTGTATTACCCAATGACTCCGCCCATCTGCTTCATCTGACAGGGCAAAAAAAACCGCTACAATTTAGTTCGGCCCAGACTTGCTTACTTACACTAATTCATCTTTAAAGTCCACAGCTTCCTTTTGAATATACTGTGAAGAAAAATACATACATACAAGTCTTTCTAAAGCCTGCCTCAAACGCTTATTGTTTGGACTGTCAAAACATTCCATTTGTCAAAGTGCACAGCTTGGTTTCAGTCTTTCTGCATACAGTGTGATGGCTTCATACTGTAGAAGTTGTGTATTTATTCTTTTATTTCAGTCAGTGTTCATGCAAATGTTACCATTCTATGTTTCATACTGACAGAAGGGGCTGTCTGTGGTCCAGGAAGTCGGTGCACATCTAGGAAATGGCTATAAATAAAAAGAGATAAAAGGCTGAGCCAAGGAGACAATGTGGTCAAAAGAATATACTAGACATGAACACAACAATTTAAGGATTCACACAAGCACATCATGCGGCCTGTAGGGACTTTATTTCCCCCAGAAGAGAACTCAATAAAATCCTAATCAACAAAAACATCCTTGATTGTGGTTATGGAACCATGACTTCACCAGACGCAACTGAAACGTCACATTTTCAAGGTTGCAAAAAAGGCTTGTTGTAACAGAGACAATGTGGAGCTTGTTTACCCCAATATACTGTACGTACTGTTGAGTTTTTAACTGAAGCTAGAAGCCAAAATGCCAAATGTAGCAGTATAACAATATTTGGTCTGTGAATGCCCCATGTAAAAACTCCCTGTTTTAACTGAGAAAATACACAAAAGTAAAGCGAAAAAGCGCTACAAAATAGGGTCATATAACCATTGATGAAATATTGGACAGCAGCAGTGGATTTTTTTAAGCATTTCTAAGTCATCAAAAATAAGTTCAGGTCTGCCAGAGGAGGTTAAATAAATGTCGATGGTGCTGCTAAACACTGCTAAACAGCTACAAAAGCTTCCTCCTTGTTTGACTCTGGCTCTCGCCCCAAAAGGTACATTTGCTATTGGTCAATGGCACAAATGTGTGTCATGTATGAAATAAAATAGTAATACCTCTTCACACTCATCCACAAAGTAAGAAACAAAAACATGAGCCATTAGAATTGAATGCAGTTTTCTTTTAGTAGGTGTTAGCAAAGTGTGTCGCAATCTGCTGATGTTATTGTTATTGCACACGTGTATGGTCACGTTTCATCAGGAGCATAAAACTTGTCTGCTTTTCCCTCACTCTGGTTGTTGTTGTTTCAGCCCCCCCCCCCCCCTTTTTCTCTCTCTCTCTCTAACCATGCACTTACTTTTTGGCTTCCTCAGCTGTCTTTTCATTTATTTTCCAGCTATTCTTGGATGTTTTTCTGTTTTAGTGAAAATATAAATATCTAGGACACAACAACTTTACAAGGATTTGAGGGATTCAAAAAGAGGCGTAAAACGCAGTGATGCAGAAGATTAAAGGAAGGAATAGTGATGGCAGATTTCCCAAAATTTCATGAAACAAGTATAAAAGCCCAGGGACACATACACCTTCAGCCCCATTTTAATACCCAAATGTTATGTTTCCTCATACAACGAAGAAACAAAAGAAAGAAATTATATGGTTGATAATAGGCAAACAATCTTTTAATGTAACTGTGTGACTCGAACATCTCACATTTACCAACAACTAAAAACTAAAAGTACAGCGAAAGAAAATGCAAAACATTTCAGGCCGTCCTGCCAACCTTAACATCATTGTAAGCTGTAACTTTTTTTTTACAATAAAGTCGCTGCAAACTGCTGCTGTTTCAATCTTGTCGGCTTTCTGCTGCGGGTGGGGCTGCTGCTCCGTTTGGTCCAGAGTAATTAATTAATAGTAATAATTATTATTATTCGCACCAATTCTTTCCTTTTTATTGTTAAAGAACTATACAAAAGACATTGCAACTTTTATCGAAATTTTCTACAAAAGCAAATAAAATCAAAAATTCAAATCAAAATTCAAAAAAAGGCTGCGAAATTCTGGAGGGACTGCCCTTGTGTGTTATGGTGCGCATGGGTGGGGGACACTCAAGCAGGCAGGTGAACTACAGGTCGCCCCAAAGGGTTGTCAATGTGCACATGTATCAATGTGTAATAATGACAAGCTTTCAAATGATTTGGAGTATGAGAGTAAGTGAGAAAACGATGAGCGTGAAAACCGATGTGACAACGAGTCATCGAGAGAATGTTTTCAATATCACAACAAGCTAACTGCCAGCATCTGGCTTTTCCTGATATATTGCAATCTTTCCAGTACTTGCAAAAGTGTTGATGTAGAGAAGTTACATTGTGCTTTTACTGTGAGTAGGAGTTAAAGCTGCACATGTGCTGTAGGAATGCTGAGTGTGAGCTTTATTATGTGAGTTTTGAAATGTCCTGGGAACGTGCCGAGTCTATAGATAAGACTTAAAACAGGTGAGTAAGTTGATCATCTGATGGGAGCTTTCTGCTTTGTGGAAATTCACCTAAGAGCATATGTGTCTGGCATTTAATACATGTGTCATGAAAGCACTGAAGCTTCTTGTCTTTTGTATAATCAAACAGTTGATGCTAAAGAAGCTACAAAAAGTATCATGGTAAAGGAGTTGAAGATGGAGGGGAGGTAGGGGTTTTTGTAGCGGGGGTCGCTGGACAGGAACTCGGCCTGAGGGATGAATGAAGAGAGGGAGGGTGGTCGACGCCAGACACAGAGGTCTTTTGTGTTTGTGTATCAGCTGGAAATCACTAACAACACTACAGCCCTCCACCCCTCCGTGTGTGTGTGTGTGTGTGTGTGTGTGTGTGTGTGTGTGTGTGTCTGTGTGTGTGTGTGTGTGTGTGTGTGTGTGTGTGTGTGTGTGTGTGTGGTGTTTATACACAGCATGGCAATGACTGACATTTGCTTTTCAATAGCCAACTGTAGAGCAGAACAAGATAAGGAATTGCTGCTCAAAGACCAACTTGTTTCTTTGGCATTTGTTGTTCACTCTACATAACCATGTAACTACGGTTACATCCTTGTGCCTTGCATTTCTTCATCATGACCTGAAAGTTTTGTGAGTCTGTCCTTACAGGACACCCATGCATTCATTATTTTTTCTCTATTCCATCCTACTAAAACCGTAAACTTGACTGTATGCTAACCTTAAAGGTGCCCTGCCACACAAAACCATTTTTACTTGCATTTTTTGAAATAAGTTTTTTTGAAATAAGTCCATATGTGTTTGTGTTATGTGGATGTGAAAATGAACTGCTACCTCCTCTGTCAGCTCTAGCCACTGAAAAGAAATAAGCGGAGAAATCAGTTACAAAAGCTGGTCAGTCTGATGCCATGTTGCCTGAGCTCATTACTATTCATGAGCTCGCCCAGTTGCGCTGGGTAAAGGATTCTGATAGCCAGGCTCTCATTGGCTAGCTGTTAGCCAATCAGGGACAAACAGCTTAGTTTTTTAATGAGTAATAATAATGAGGACTGGCACAAATGGAGCTGAGTCTTCTTGCAGGCTTTCTATACCACACTAGAATGGCTTGAAGCAAGGTAACCAAGGCATTTATTCCACAAAGAATGTTAAAGTCCACGGTAGAACTTTATTACCACAAAGTAATGAAATACATGTGGCAGGGTACCTTTAACCAAACACTACACACTACTTTCCTAAGTGATAAGTCTGGTGATATTCTATATTTTTCTTGTCATCAATAAATCCAATGCAAACACCAAAGCCAACATGAACTTATCCTACTGTACTAACAAGTATTGTCTGTAAGCCTCATATCTCCTTTTCCTCAGTGTGTTCCCCCCTGTTCAAAAACTATTGAAGACACACCAATGCAATAGATTACATGTTCTTACATTATGATGGACATGTAGTCAGTCCCACATACGTCTTGCAAATGCTCTTTAGTGCACCAAATGTGTAATAATCCAAGTCTTTAAATAGTCCCCAACAAATGCACAAGAGATGGATGTATCACATTGTTTTTTGGGGTCTTTTCTTTGGATTTAATAACGGCGGCCTATTTTGTGATTTGGGTGCTATAGAAACAGGGTGAAATGTCATGATTGACAGCTGTGATTGACTGGCAGTTAGTCGGGCGGTTGTATAGATGGGACTTTGATAAAGTGGCTCCACCGCCCAATCACTACTACGCAGATTTTGGCTCCAAAATTAGGAAGGCGGTGGCTGTATCCAAGATATTTTGGCTTCCCCTTTGTACAGTAGGAGGAATTGGAGACGTGTCTATCTTTTCCTTCTTTTTTTTTTTTTTTTTTAACAGCATATGGTCAAGACATCACTCGTTTGTGGACTTGCATAGAAAAGTGTGTGTGTGGCCCTAAAGTAGGCCTGCCGATTGTGAATAATAGGGCCATCCTTTTGATAGGATATGATGTTAAAATGTGTCCTCTTTGCTGTAGTTGGATGGAGAAGGAACAAGAGAAGGGAGACACCATTATCTCTACGTGCTACACAGTCAAACTAGTGTATTTTGAATAAACATTGTCATATGCTGGCCATTCATCAATAAAGGCTACTGTAATAATATGCATTGCAAATTATTCATTGATTTTAAAAGACTTACTGAAAGTAACTCTTGCATGGGCTCATCAATTTCATGTTTGGAATCTGATTTAAAGGATCATTTCAGTACTACCGTTAACTTTTTATGTGTACATAATTCTTTGAGTGGTTCTTCAGTAAAAGAACCCTTTAGCACTGATTTTTTTAAAACACAAAGGTCTTCTAAATGACAAGAGACAAGGAGAGGGAGTGATGAAAGGAACAGAAAGTTGATTGAACAGACCATTGCACATCAAAATGCCTCCCTTTGTTACAGAGCTCAGAGTGCATAGTTCTTTGTCAAAAAGTAATCTAACACTGAGTTGCATGGTGCACTGCTTTCTTTAAAGCCTGCTGCGTGTCTGTCCACACCCTGACTAGTGATGTCAAAACAGCTGTTTTGCATCAATAGTCAAAAGCCAAATATGTGCTGTAACATTACTGCTTCTAGACAGCAGATTTAGAGATATGGCACCCTAACAACATCTGTGTGAAACAAAGGGAGGCCAAGTGACCTTTTCATTTGAAATAACTTAATGGAGCATGATGGGTCAATAGTCAAAAGTTTGAATAAAACAGCTTCTTCCTGCCTTCTTCTTTTTCATCTTTTATTTTTAGGATTATTATAGGTTTTAAAATCATGTAGGAAAAAAAGGAATTTGTTCTCAGATACGTAGACATATAATTTTACTTTTTAAAACTAAATTAGTTGAACATCAAATTGTATTCTTTATCTTAAATAGTTGACAAAACAGCCCCAATTCAAGGGGCACTTGCTAGCTTATTTAGGAGCTTTCAACTATATTGCATCTGTTGGACATGTGAGCTCTTGTGTTTTCATCCATAGCACTTTTAGGACTTCAATTCCAAAACATTAAGCATCAAAGTTCATTTTGGTCCTTGAAGAGAGTATTTGATGCTGATAATGTGATATGGTTGAAAGCTCTGGGAAAACGCTAGTATGTGGAGCTTGAGTTGGGACTACTACTAAACTACTACTATTTTCAAGGTCTAATTGGCTTACATGTCTACACATTCAACAAATTCAACAGTAATTTAGTTTTACTGCAAACTGTCACAGGAAATGCTTTTATTTTGAAGTAGCCTACACAGAAGTTGTCTGTTGTGTACTCTTGCTACTGCTAGCTTACTGAGATGAACGTGAGACGCTAGATGCAAAACGTGTCCATCTGCTCACTTTGTTTGTTTGAACAGTAAATGGTCACAGTAAAAGGCAGCGTTTCTGGTCGTCATTCTAAGCCATTCCACTACAGGCATAGTTACTATCCACGGCTGATAAAATGCAATGATATTACGTGTAACGAGCGTAAACATTAATTCCCGAAATGTTTATATCTGTCAGCCGGTCGGACACACTGCTGTCCGCGCTGACATACCGTCACCTGTTGTCCGTACCATAGAAAGTAACCTAGCGTACCTGTCTGGTTCTGGCTTTGACCACGGGAACAAAGACAGGACAGCTCGCTTTAACGCAGCGTAATAACTCCAGAAAATAATATTAATTTTAATTGAATACAGCAACAGGAACTAAACACTCACAGCTTTTTTGTTTTCCTGTGAAGAAATGTTTTGCGATAAATTCTTAATTAACAAAATGCCACTAAATGTTGCGTTAAAATGCGTTGGCTGAGATTGGAACAAGTATAATGTTACCGAAATTTAATTAGCAATGCGTTATATTACTGCGTTGCAGCAAAAAGGAATACATTACTGTAATTGTGTTACTTGTGTAACACGTTACTCCCAACACTGGTGGCAAGACTAAATAAGTCTTTCTTAATAAGTCCATAGATCTAAGAACGAGTTTGTCTTGGGTTTCAGCTGCTATTTCTAAGCCTTGTATTGCCAAGCCCTTTCTAAAACGCAAAAGTAAATCCCTTTCTTTGGGCTTGGAAGCCGGTTTTTCGACCTTTCACCAATAATCATTTGCACACTTGCTCACAGGCAGTTGTCTGGAGTACATGCAGTAAAACAGGATTTAGAAAAAATCGTGGACATTCTTGGATAAGAATCAGAGCAGACCGACAGATATCTCTGCCAAAAACAAAATCTAAAAAAAATATCCTTTCCGTCAGCAAAATATGCATGCAGCCATTATTTACCATGCTGATCTGTAAGTAAGACTGATGATAAAGAGACACACAACGCAGCTGAAACCTAAGAGAGCACATTTGATAGGCCGATAATATGAATTCCTGGGCTTAGTGCATTAGCACTTACACAAAGGATATTGCAAAGGATATTTTGAAAATGTGTCCCGCAGACAAATTGCTATTTTTGGAAGTAAGTTAATCGACTATACTTTAGCCAGGTGTCTGTAAGTAGATTTTTATACATTCATCAAATGTTCTGAAACTCATGGCTTCCTGAAAGGGATCGCAATGCTTTTATATGGTTTGGCAGTGTATCTGCTGTGTGGTTGTGATTTATGAATATTAAACTAAAACTTGCAAAACCACCAAATTAGTTTAGACCTGTGGAGTTATAACTCAGCCACCACCATTTTTTTTCTTTCCCTTCTTTTTCTCTCCACACTGTGTTGTATAATTAAAACATCAATGTGATATTTATTCATCTCTTTTTCTTCTCCTGCACCACATTTCTTTCACTTCCCTTCTTTTCCTCCACATCTCTCATCTCTCTTTTAAATTTTGTATTTGTTCCTGTCCAGCTGGGCATCTTTCCTTCTCTCTTCTTCCCTCCTTTTTCTTTTGTACACTGTTTCCATTATTCCTGCCTTCTGTTTGGCTCCGGTCTGTGACGTCTTTCAGTACAATCCCATCAATCTCTCAAGTCTACATCTTCATCACCATCCTCATCATCTCATGCCAACACCACTATTTTCATACTTTTTCTCAATCCCCCTCTCACACATCATTATCTTAATCACTCACTCACTGATCCCAATGAGTACTGTTTGTGTGCATGTATCCACAGAAGAATCTACATGCAGAGCCAACATATTTATAATCATTTCCAGAAGAAAAACTACAGCCCAAACTGAACTAATGCCCGTCTTTTTCTTCTTCGACCCACACACTGTATATTAATGGACAGAGCATGTGTGACGTCACCCATTTGTTTGTGGAGATCTGCTATATGTCGTTACGGGTGCAGTCATCCTGGTTGTGGATGTGACCATTTTAGTGAGGAGTGAGGGAGGAGCCCTTACACTCTACGTTACGTTACATACTTTCACTGGCAATCACATCATAGCCACGCCCTAAAAAAAAACCTGCTTCATCGCCGATTTTAAAATCAACAATAAATGGATTTCTACAGAAACCGACCTCCTTTTGCAACCACATGAGTCTTTGGTCTGCAGCTTTAAGGCACTTCCGCATTTGCAGCACTTTGCTGAACCAGATAATCTGGCCATTAATATTTACAGTTCTACCTTTAGTTTTCCATTCTTTTCATTTTCTGTCACTCTTGCAATTTGACAGCTGACAGAGCAAACACAATGTTGTTGATTCTCAGCTGTATCAGGAAGGGGTTGAAATGCCTTGCTCAAGGGTAGTTTGTCGTTTTCATGCACTATCAGTTGGAAAAAGAAAAAAAAAATATGCAAAGTGCTGACATGGAAATGAATGGGATTTGGATTACCTTGACAATACCGCATATGCAAATGTTTAGATTAAAAAGTAATTGGATGTAAATTTGTTTGGATATGTGTCACCAGCGTTTACACTGGAGAAAAACTAGACATTCCTGTTCCCGTCCACTGCGGACCACAAGGGCATGCAGCAGCACTCTCTGATTGTATCATCCAAGTAGAGCAAAGAAAGAGAGGAGGGTGAGGAGGTGAGAGGTAAAGGGGGGGAAAGATTGGGAGGAAAATTAAGCTAGAAAGAGAGAGAGTTTTAAAGAGAAAGGGCAAGAGAGGCTTAAACACTGACAGTGGTTTGTGTGTGTGTGTGTGTGTGTGTGTGTGAGTGAGAGAGAGAGAGAGAGAGAGAGAGAGAGAGAGGTTGGGGGGGGGCGGGGCATTCAAACTAAGCGGGAAACGTCCTTGGCTGCAAAAGGATAACTTATATCAATGGAGTGACTCATTTTGTGTGTGTGTGTGTGTGTGTGTGTGTGTGTGTGTGTGTGTGTGTGTGTGTGTGTGTGTGTGTGTGTGTGTGTGTGTGTGTGTGTGTGTGTGTGAGAGATAACCACAGCTTCCCGGAGTCATTGGTATTTTCATGCTTATTCGACATAGGCACTGAGAGCATTGTGCAGGAGTGTATGGGTAATAGTAATGTGGCTCACTTGGTTTTTCAGATATAAGCCAAGCAGGTTCAAGTCAAACACTTGGCATGCGTACAACAGCTTCCAAACACATGGAAGTGTATATGCACATCTCTGTTTGTGCAAGCATGTGCTTAAAAACACCCAGAAGCACAAAACAGTTTCCAGCACAAACTCGTAAAATGCGACAAGTTAGAGCACATAAATGTAAACAGCGGCTGTAATGATCTGAGATCTCAGGTCACTGGTTCTTGTCAGGTATTGACTGGTTTTGTGTTACATTGTTGATGGGACGAAACAGAACGTTGTGTTTATACTTGCACACATCCTCATAAACGCTTTACCACCACAAGCCTCTCCACGGACGCTATAAATATATATTAAACAAATTTGCAAACTTCCATTGCTAATATTTGACGTTTTTAAGTGAGTCACTTTTACTTAGACTGCAACTGTAAAGGTGTATCTGTTGAAAACAGGTTGAGCAAATGGCCGAGGCCAACACTGTCAGAGACAAATGGAGATAAATGATGATGACAAATGTAGCTCTCACTTTTCTAATAGTAATAATGTTTCTCTTCTACTCATTCCATCATATATTACCATTTCCAACATTTACGTGATTCATACTCACTGTCTTAGTGTTTCAATTCAATTCAATTCAATTTTATTTATAGTATCAATTCATAACAAGAGTTTTCTCGAGACACTTTACAGATAGAGTAGGTCTAGACCACACTCTATAATTTACAAGGACCCAACAGTTCTAGTAGTTCCCTCCAGAGCAAGCAACAGTGCGACAGTGGCGAGGAAAAACTTCCTTTTAGGCAGAAACCTGGGACAGACCCAGGCTCTTGGTAGGCGGTGTCTGACGACCGGTTGGGATTAGAATGAAGAGTGGCAATAACAGTCACAAAAAATAGTAGTTTGTAGTAGTTCTTTGTAGTAGTTCATGGCATAGCAGGGAATTGTGCAGCATTACAAGGCACAGCAGGACGTAGCAGGGCACAGCAGAGCGTAGCAGGATGAACACGGCATCGCAGGACGTGTAGCGGGACCATGGCGACAGCTGCTACCTTGATTTTGGAGCTTCCCTGATCCTCCCTGTTTCATTGTATTAGCTTGGCATCAGAGCTGTAACTATTCCAAATTTTACTGAGCAATTTGTGTTCTCAGAAATAATTGCAATTATGCATATAACTGTCTCTTTCAGTCAAATTCGAAAATATTTATTTATGTGTTACATTTCCAAACAAAAACAAGTTTTGAACACATATTTTGGTTAATATCACTGTAATGTGACCCAGATAATGTAATAACACAAGTGCCTATGACATAAACCATGCCTGTTTATTATAATAAAACATTGATTTTTTTTTCTTAAATGAACAGGAAATTGACTATTACCATCAACAGTTATATCCCTTAGGACAAATGTTGGCAATTCATTACGGTTAAACAATGAAATGGCAATTATATAAAATATCTGCAATTAGGTAATAATTGTTACACGCCTACTTGGCAACGATGCATTTAATTTGTGTCCCTTATAACGTACACATTTTATGTGTGTTTTTTTTTTATCTTTTAGTTTTACCTCTATCTTTCTTATGATATATGTTACTATAGACTGATTCTTATGGCTGCTTTTCATTGACACCTAGAACAAAACCCATCTTGCCATCAACTTTTCCTCCCAAAATAATGTCCTCCATTGTAAAACTATTCAACGTACTTTCCTGGAGACTGGGCTCACACCAGTAGTAACTCTCCAATAGTAGGATTTATTTCTCTAAAGCAAATACAGAAATCTAAAATGAAACTCTGCATGTACTGCACTTATTCTGAATGTCAGTAATGTAGTTTTACATTTCTTTTCTTACCTTGGAGATGTATGCTTTGATGCCTTCGGCCAGTTTGATGCAGGGCTCCCCAAAGAGCTGGGCCAGCTGGTCGGGGATGTCCTGGTCCTTATCCAGAGCATTCAGTAAACTCAGGCACTTCAGCTCCTCTGTGACCCCCTGGCTACGCACCTACACAACAAACACCAAACACAGATTGAAAAAAGTTAGTTTCTCACAAACAGTAAACATATCTCTATAAGATATTTACAGTGTTCTTGGTCAATAGCCATTGCTTAATTATTTTGACAAGTGCTGAACTTTCTGGGTTTTAGACATACTATGTATTATCTGTTTTGGACCAGAGGTTCTAAACAGAACATAAAATATACAGACTATATAGTCCATACAATTCCTCATTTTTCAACGCAAGCTGTTTTGCCCTACAAGTGTAAAATAATATTGCAATCTCTAAAATGGCTGTTTACAGAGCATTCACCAAGATTAAAAAAGAGCCAAATTTACAGCACAAAACATGAATGAAAGTGAAAAATGCCTGTACATTTAGATTCTGGGCAAATGATACAATCACAAATTCAAAAAATTGCTGCAACGCCATAATATAAGACACACATTGCCACCAACGTCATTACGTAAGGAATAAAATGTTCGTAAATCCATATAACGATTAAATAAATAAAACACCTAGGAATGAAAATCAGATGAGCCCCAAATTGGTCATGGCCGGCTCAAAGCCATGAGAAAACAGCCGAAGACGGCACACGTGGCTGCAGCAAATAATACATACAACAAACATAACTAGTTGTCCAAATAATGCTGTGAAGTGTGGTCGTCAGTAAGTCAGTGGTGTCCGCGCGAATGCATGCATGAATGAGAAAATAGCGGCTGGAGTGTTAACGGAAGCGTAGAGCATAGGAAACAGCGTTTCTCCTCTCTCGCCCCCTAAGTGGAACACGTGGTGTGCGTTCCTATACTGGAAACACCAGGCCCAGGTGTTTCCAATAAATAATGTCCCAACCAAACCTACTGGCATCTGCAACTTGGAACACAAAGACAAACAGACTGCTCAGCAGCCAAAATAGACGGGGTTAGTCACACAACCTTCGACGGAGCACGGACCAATAAAGGAAAAAAGTTCACATGCAAATTCCGCAACTGTTATTATTAATTAAAGTAACAGTAATTATGGACCATTTATTATTTCCACCATCTCCTTTTAGTTCATGGGATGTTCATGCTGCTAAGTCAAACTAGTTGTCACTCTCTCTGCACTTCTTTAATACAGTATGCTGCCCTTTCAGTGTATCAGCAGTCTTCCTCTTGCATGGCTCTGTTAAGCTTTTCTGTACATCTTGTGCTATTTATTTCTGGATTTGGTGCACATTTCCCAAAATGTTCTTTTACTCCTGAAGTGTAACTGTCCTTCGGGGGACACTGCATAGATGTCTTATAGTGACTTGTACAAAGAAACTGAAAGGCAAAAAAGTACAGTGCGGAAGTCGGCGCAGTGAAAGAACCTGAGACCATATGTAACCCAAATGTTTTGGCACACGGACTGCTGGCTCAGGCAGCTGTAACACAAATCCTTATGTCACACTGAGGGCATGCACAGTCTTACTGAAGACTTCCCCTTCACATATAGTGCATTCCTAATAAGACATCTAATTCGAGACAATTACATTTCTCCGACAACAGTTTATCTTGGACGAACGGGAAATTGTTTCTTTTCCTTTTTGCTACGCCTCCTGTTTGGCAGCGACTTGAATCTGAAAAAAAAAATTCATGTAATTTTGGGGCAGCACGGGTCGAATAAGACATCTTTGGGAACTGAAATGCAGAGAGAAGCTTTATGTAGCTCAGTTATATGCGTGTGTGTGTGTGTGTGTGTGTGTGTGTGTGTGTGTGTGTGTACTCTTCAGGGAGGTTGTAAGCGTCACGGTCTGAAAGCCCTTCTAATGACTCTTTAACAAGCTCTGATGAGGAGGGAGAGATTACAGAGCCGGACTCCTTCACCCCTGTTCTTTATTTTTTTTATTAATTTCTTTCCGCTTGACCCCCGCTTTCTAATGAAACCTGTTCCTTTTGTCTTCTTTCCCTGTGGTTTCTGCCTTCCATTTCCCTTTTCTTTTCTTCTTTCGCTTTACTTCTTTCTCTTTGTCTCAGCGATACTGTTCATGTTGATGCATGAGTGGATTTCCCTGTTCCTTGTGAAGATAGAGGTGTGTTTGTCTAAGTTTGTGTGTAAATTAGCCCCAACCAAGCGGGAAGGACAGGGTACTTACGGGAAAAAAACTGGGGCCATGTCTCAAAGTCTGATGACTCATGTCGTTAATGGCTTCATGTGTCTATTGAGGGACAAAACATCATAATGAGTCTAATTGGACACACATGTAATTGTTCCAGTCGGTGCACATTCCGGTTGCAAATTTCTATCCAGGTCAAATCTGGGAGCCTTGTAATGTCAAATAAGGAGAAATATACAAAGTGCATAAAGCTGAGAAGCAGGCTTCCCCAACTGTCCGAACTTTAGTTGGTTCAAAAATCCAGAAATAATGTAGAATTTCAGTAAACTAACACTGTATTTAATACTGTAACAAAAGAGATGAGAGAGACAAAAGTATTTCTTAAAGTCTGGAGTTTGGAGATTTATTTCTTCCAGTTGGCAGAGACATTTTTGCACCTGGGATCATAAATCTGGGCAAACATTACAAATCTGAAGCTTTTAGTTTAGATGGAACAGTCTTCCTCATTACAGACCCCATTTAAAGCTGTATTTTAATATAGGACCAGTAGTGTAAGAGGTGTTTAGATACTTTGGGTTCTTTAAAGTGGGGTTGTATGAGATACTTATTCATAGTCCCTTTATCCCATAAACCGTACACCTAAACAGATTTTTTTGTTTTGGGCACTTTCAGCCTTTATTTTTGACTGGACAGCTGAAGACATGCTGAAGCTGTGAAATGGGAGAAAGAGGTGGAATGACATGCAACAAAGGGCCACAGGTCAGAGTCGAACCCTGGCCCGCTGCATTGAGGAATAAACTTCTATATACATGGGCCCCCTCTACCTGAGCTATCCGGGCGGCCAAACAGAAAATGAGTTTTGGTGAGCCTTTTTTGGGTGGCTAAATGCGTTTAGCTGTTGCCCTCTTCCACAGCAGTACATTGCTTAACTTTTGTGCCGGTACTCCTGCCTGCTTTGCCAAACTGGGGGCGTCAACTATTCATTTCAGTTGTAGTACCAATACAACACTGTACAACTTCAGTGGAAATAAAAGTCCTGCATTCAAAGGTTTGCGCAAGTAAAAGTGCAAAACTTTTACTCAAAATTGTAACAGTTGTACTCATTGGGCATATTAGCCCCTTTTTATATACTATAAATTTACTCTAAAATAATAAATCACATTTTTTAACAATCATATTTTGGGTACATGTTTTAATCTGAAATGAAAGTACATTATTTCCCTCTGAAATGTAGTGGACTAGTAGCATAAAGTGACGTACAAGTATTCAAGTGAAGTACCTCAAAGTATTTCAGAATCAGCTTTATTTGCTAAGTATGGAGACGAGCATACGAGGAATTTTGCTTTGGATCATATTGCTCACAATGCGCTTACTTAAAAAAATAAATAAATAAATACACACTATAAACAGAAACAATATCGACAGGTTGTGGCAATAGTGCAATGAAGAGCGCAAAGTATGCAGGAATAAATTATAATTATGATAGTTATTATTTTAGTTATAGATCATATTGCAAAGGGTGCTGGAATAAATAGTATTATGTTATTATATAAGTATTACAATATGAACAGTATGAACAGCTCTGAAATAGAGAATGAGAATGATAAATAAGTGGAACCAATAAACAGACTGATTAGAGACAGTGTTGCTGGGTTATTGCACAGGAATTGATTAGGTATTTGCATAAAGGCTTATTTCAAAAACTCACATATCCATATACCCTTTGTCTTGGAAGCATTGCAACTTGATTAAAGGAAGAACAGTAGCTTATAATCCTCATACATACAATCAGGACACTTCGCAACAAAAACTGCTGACAGTGGAGCCCGACAGTCTGTCTATTGCGATGACAGCTACTACTGGCAGAGGTGTTTGGGAGGTTCACACATGGATGAGTGGTTCTGAGTCGGTTCGCAGCAACAAATGGAGTGAAAGTAGGCTTAGCTTCTTCCCCGGCGCCTCTGCCAAAACACACTCCCTGCTTTGGTTCTGGTTGAAGGATTAATTGTTATTGAGGAGTGTTTTTCGTATGTGAGAATAAAAGCTTTGAACTTATAGGGCATTCTTGTGTGTGTTTGTGCATGTGTGTCCATTAAGTTTTGAGAGGGCTAGTAGGGAGTGCCTCATTTCTGTTAGAGAGGAGATGAAGCCCGTACACATCACTGCCCTGAGCTAAAAACAAGATTAGGAGACTTTCTGCTCCATTATTTTATAGAGACAAGGCCAGAGGCTAAACCGAGGTATGCCGAGAGACATTAACATCACATTGAAACGCTGTCTTTTCTCAGGGTTTACGCTGCACAAAGAAACTTCTCCCCATTGTTAGTGAGAAATGTTTACACTTATTGCTGGTTTCAAAGCCAGTTTTGTATTTTAAAATTGTTTTTTTTTTCTGGCATTGACAATAAAGGACAAACAAGACAATTTATTTTCAGTTAGGTCATGAGAACTTTACACTGGAAATGCAAATCCATCACATATTAAAATGAACTCTGAATACCTGAACTAACTCGACAGGATATTTTGGTGATATAATTTTGATGTAATTAGCAGGTACTTGTTAACATGGCTAAGAGTCTGCAGTCCCACCAATGGATGTAAGCTGAATGCCAACGTCAGTATGCTAACATGCTGATTTTAAGAAAGTATGCAGTTTACCACCTTAGCGTGTAAGCATTTGTTAATGAACACTAAACACAAACTGCAGCTGAGGCTAATAAAATTGTTTTGCAGGTATTTGAAATGTCAGAGCATCACCAAGATTATTAGAATTCATCTTGAGCGCAACATGAATGTAGCTATTAAATTTGAATGGCAATCCTTCCAACAGTTGTTGAGACATTTCACACCAAACGACAAATATTAACCTCATGTGGGTGAGAGATGAAAAGGGGATGAATGACCGAAGTCATTAGGATTCATCTTTTGGGCACCGAGGACATGTGTACCAAATTTAATGCCATTCATCCAAAAGCTGTTGAAATATTTCAGTCTAGATCAAAGTGGTGGACCGACTGCCTGCCATGCCTAGAGCCACACAGTCTGTTTGAGTTTTATCACACTAAATATATTACTGAGAGAGTTAGGGCTCAACATTTGTTTAGTTTCCTTCCACCAGTGGTTGTTTCTGTATTAATAGTTTTTCCAATTGCTAACACACTAAAATTACATACTTAGCAGAGTTATTTAACCTGGCACACAGAGAGCAAAACCTCTTCTCAGGTCTCCAAAAGTCTAAACGCATTTTCTGCTTTACACACGTTTTGCAATTCAAAATGGCACTTTTTAAATGCAGTGAACACGGTTCTCTGCATAAGACAATCTGACATAAAGTCACATGTTTGCCACAAACACTGCCATTTAAATTGACACTTCATGAGCTAACTGGCCAGTATATGTCCCACCTGGCCAAACACTTCAGTGGTTAATTGCACCACTTCAATCAGGAAGTAAGCACTATGAAAAGCCCACAGGTAAGCACCTTTTTTCTTACGATAACATTGGAAGATGCTGCCTAATTATTTTTTTTGCAGAGCTGGTTCTTCCTTCTTCCAGTTTTGGGCTCCCAGCAAGGTCTTTACCAGCAGTGACAGCAACGCTGGTATTATGTTTTCATGTGTGTCTGTGTGCGTGTGTGTGCATGTGTCTGTGTGCGTGTGTGTGTATGATCGCAAAGTTTTTCCTGATTTTACTGTAGCGGGAACTACCACTGAGGTGGTTTTAAGTACTTTGCCAGGTGTTTATGATTCTGTGGCCAGATTGTGTCACGGCAGTAGCATCATAAACTGTGCAGTGAAAGCCAATTTCGAGGTGTGGGTGTGGACCCCCCCACACACACACAATTTAGGCCCCTGGTCTGACAACCGTGCAACATACATGTATAGTTGACATCAAAATGAAGGCAGAGTTCAAAAATGGGTAGGAAGTAGGGAATTGTATCAGTTATTTATTTTACTCATTGTGTTTTTGGTTTAGTTTAACTGCTGAAAAGCAGAGAGGAAAATGTGAGCGATTTGGTAGGCTAGTAGAGACATGCAAGCCTCCGGAGATATAGGGGACTGTTCATCCTTACAATGCCCTGAGAGCATGCAACTGGAACTGCTCCACAGGTTTTAAACATCAACAGTTAGAAGACCCTTCCCCCTCTCCTGAGTGCTCCTTCAACAGAAGTTTCTCTTTGCCAAGTCCTGACTCCACTCCCAAAATTGCAAAACTGGTCCTATTAGCTTTCATTTCAGGAACAAGTTACACCCCGATGATTCAACGTTAACAAATCAATAAACTGAGAGCAGGTCTGCCTCAGCTGTTAGAATTGTAAAAGGTCTCATTGTGTTTTAATAAAAAATAACTTGACTTGTATATTACTTTTAATTCCCAAAGGTCTTTAGAGCAATCACAATCATATTAGTAGCCCATAATCTGCTTTGCAGTTGTGCCGTTTTTATTTTAAAACGACACACTTCTCTCTTCACAAAGGGCATATATCCTTTTTTTTGGCAAATAACTCAAATTCTTGTGTCTATAACTTGTCCCCTGAGCGGTGTATATTCTTAGTGTGTTGACATAGATGGCTTGTCCTTTCCTGGGTTTTTGAGCAATGAGTCCGTCGGGCTGGTTCAGCAGCCAAAGTGCAGGCTTACACATGCTAAAAACATTCAGCAACACACAAAAGATCAGATGAAACTCCCAGCTGTGTTGTAAAACTAGGTTGCATGCATGCATATGAGTCTGGCACAGATGTAAGAAGAAAAGGAATGCGTCTGTAATTATAATTTTCAGTGGACGTTGCCTCTGAATTTTTTTTCTAAATATGGTGTCATTTTTTTAAATTCACTGACAGAATAGAGGAGCTTTCGGTTGATTTAATAGCCTACACATGTTGGTGGTCCTTGACACTGGCTCCGGCAGGATTCATAGTACGCACAAGAACCGGTAGCTTCCCCACATACACGACAGCCTGCCACTGTAACATTATTACTGATGCTTCTTCAGAATTTTATGAATTGTCATGAAGTCGCAATAACACAACTCTGCAGACCTGTCCGCTCTGCTGAACTCAAACGAAGATGTTGATCGTTTGCTCTCTCTCCACTTTGAGGATGAGCAACTGGGACAGTAACAGGACGTCAATCACTTGCGTAGTCATGAAAACCAAATAAAAATGCATTTTTTCCTCAGGCAGAGTGACATATGACAGATACATTAGTTTGGAGAATTAGATTTAGCTAACAGGCAAGTCTGCTTGCTGGCGACACCAAAAAAACAAATAGAAATGTCAAGTACCAAAACTTGCCAAAACCAATGTCTTTATATAGACAATGTTCTTGTATTGTGACATAATTTAACATCTCGGTTCATTAGTGGTAATTTTATTAATGGATATTAATGGGTATATGCAATAATATGTTCCTATTCCTCAGGCAGTATGATATCAGAGAGAAAAATCAAGTTTCGGATTCACACATTGTACTAAATCGTTTTGACACCAGGTTTACTACTAACAAATCGCTTTTTTTCTTGCCAGATTGTTTTGTGTGGAAACTGCAGAGCTGCTGAAGCCAAACAACATTTAGAAAAGTTTTGTCAAACAGTCATTATATTATGTTTGGGCTTTGAACCTGAACTATAATCACTCATAGCTTGTAACTGCTGTTCTTTAAGTACAAGAGCTAAACGGGGATCGTCCCTGTTGGTCTGCTTTTGGAACTCATCACACACACACACACACACACACACACACTTAGGCACTTTTATCCTCTCTTAGCCAGAAGACTTGCGGTCTCATGGCTGTCCACACTGAATTGGATGACTGGGCTCCAGAGAGAGAGGAAGGGTCCAGGCTGACGGCGCTCCTGTGATCCTGATGCCGACTCTTTCAGGAAGCAGTGAACAATGCTTCACTGTTCCCTCCCCTGTGTGACTGAATGTGTGTGTGTGTGCACATATTACATGTGTGTATCTGTGTGTGTATGTGGCTTGCTTTCAGAGTGTGTGTGTGTGTGTGTGTGTGTGTGTGTGTGTGTGTGTGTGTGTGTGTGTGTGTGTGTGTGTGTGTGTGTGTGTGTGTGTGTGTGTGTGTGTGTGTGTGTGTTGTGTGTGTGGGTGTGTGTGTGTTTGCATAGCCGACATTGTGAGGACCAGTGTGAGTTTATAACCTTTGGAGTGAGGACCATTTTACAAAGTGAGGACATTTAGGCCGGTCCTCACTTTTTTTTCACTGTAATGGCCTCCAGAGGCTGTTTTTATGCTTTTCTCAAAGTTTCAGAGAGGTCCTCAGAAAAATAGTAAAATGAAAATTGTTAAGAAGAAATTGGTGTGTGTACATCTTTTGCATACACACACTTTTGCTCTCTCACTCCCCCTATCATACACACACGTGTACTGCACCTGAGCATTGTTTTCATTCTGGCGACCCCTTCAGGTTCACACAGTTACTGCACCTGAGCTAATCTGGCACTGGCGACCCCTACAGCTTCATGCAGTTACTGCACCAAAGCTGCTCTGGTTTTAGGCCTTGTTTCACCACTCTGCAGTAGGCAAATGTCCAACAGAAGTTTATATTATACTAAATACAGTGTAAGGAATTATTAATAAAGGTAACTGTAAGAATTGGAACAGGATTATAAGAAATCAGGAGCACAGGGAGCCAGGATGGCCATAGTAAAACAAAAACACATGACACTGCTGTAGATTTGTCTGCATGTAACAGTAAACCAGGTAATAAGCAAGTGGGACTCAAAGTAAGTACAAGTTACAATATAGATCTATAATCAGATTAATAATTAATAATTAATTAATTGATAATTAAAAATGAATGAATGAATAACAACCAAAGAAAAACAAACTGTGCACACATAGAATAATTAAGACCCAGGTAATTTTCAAAGGCTTTTTAGACACAGTTCTCCCTCCAGCTCTGGTGTGGGACCAGTATAATAATACAGGTATGTTGTATATCTGTGGAGCTGAATGTATGTGTACAGTTCAATCCTACCACACTGGACGTAGGTGATCTTTAGTTCAGCAACAGGTTCTGTATGTTGTTGGCTTGGCTCTCCATCCAGTACTGGATCACAGTTTCTCTGGATTATCTGAAATCATCTCTTGAGTCTCCCTGGTGGCTCTGAGCTCTCCTCTAAAGTCTCTGGACATCTTTAGAGGTCTTCAACTCATAACCCTGACCTATGAATGATATCCAGATAAATTACCTTCATGCTAATTATATTAATATTACTTATCATAGCGTAAAGCTTATTAAATCAACATAATGCTTCAAGTCACAATCAAAGATAGCACTGAGTAAAACTCAGTTTTGGTTAAAGTGCATGATAGAAAACACAAATAATATATTTAGCACTGATGCATTAAATTAAATTCTTACTGTAAGAAAATACCTGCACTAACACTGGAATTCAGCACAAAACTACATCTTTACCAGCAACAAAGCTGCAGAGCTCTACACACATAATGCAAAGAGTTGTTAAAAACACCACCAGGCCAGAGCATGTCTGTTTAGCAGCAGTATTTCTTAAATACACTTCAGATACAGTTTTAGTTAAGTAGTTAGCATTTTTAGCATTATCAAATGGGATTTTACATTGCACTAATTAGCGTTGCAGCTAGTCGACATTACCTGCAATTAGCTACATGTTAGCAGGTAAATGTACTCACCAGTGTGGATTCAGGCCTCAGTGCACACTGTCATTTTATGATGTCTACATTAAGTATGAATTAACAACACTGATTAAATGAGCTCCTCCATAGTTTAGCTGAGTTTCTTACTTCAAAAGGGATTTGACCTTTCACCTTCACCTGCAACCAGTCAGTGGAGCTGGGCTGAAGCATTTGATAGGCTAAAGTGAATTTGAATGTATTGGCTAGTAGTTTAGCATGCTAACATGCTAAACTAAGAAAGCTAAACAGTAAACATTAAACCCGCTAAACATCAGCATGTTAGCCTAGTCATTGTGAGCATGTTAGCATGCTGATGTTAGCATTTAGGTGTATTGGTTTCCTTAACAGGAACAGTGGTGATTAATAAACACTGGTATAAGAGTTAGCCAAGAGGCTGTTTGTCATCTTTAGTCCCTGTACAGATGTTACCTTACTGTACCTGTCATAGTACAGCCTCATAGAGCTGCTGTAGACTCTGGTTTATCTGGAACATAATGATTTAATCAAAAGTTTACAACCTTATTATATCTGCAGAGTAAAGAGTGGAAGTACATCTCACTTTGTAACTTATGTGAACTTATGTAAATATAATTTGAGATATGAGTGATGCACCCACCTGTAGGATACAGTGACAGTATAAGAAGACATTATTTATTCTTCCAGACTACCTTCTTCTTAGTTGCCCCCCCCCCCCCACTATTTGCTGTCCCTGTTCACATTATATGAATGCATGGAGACAGCACTGTGGCACAACAGACAGAGCTCACATAGCAAAGTGAGCACAAATATTGTATTGCTACTGTGTTTAAAATATACATGTTGTTACCTTATAGTAACGTGTTATCAGTTAACATTATTTAAATGCACGTTGACAGAATATGCAGCTTCATTTCTCCTACAGGGCAGAGTTACAGTACAGTAAAGCACAACGTCCCAATAGGTCTGATGGTTTAGGGGCTACAGGAGCAAGTGGCAGCTCCTGTATTTGGACAGTTTATTGTGGCATCACGTTGGACAGCCGGTGGCTGACATGTTTGCCTCCCCAGAGAATAATCAGGGTCCTGTAAAGTGTTCCTGGGGAGGGAACTGAATGGGACAGCAGGCCTCACCTCACAGCCTGGGGAGACACTGAAGGCCGTTTTATGGTTGTGCAGAGGTGCCACACAGCGCTTTCTCTGTAGGCTACGCAAGTGGTCTGATGTTTATACGCTTATGCGCAGGTGTGTGCGTTAAGCCAGCGCGTGTGTGTGTGGGGGGGGGTCTGGGTGATAAAGCGAGGTAGAAGTGAGAGACTGACGATTCTCTTCAGAGTGCGTAGTGACTCTAGATCATAGTGAGAGAAACAAAGTGTCTCCCCTGTGCTTTCTGACCAAGGTGAGACATCTTCAGCAGGACTAGTTAACCCTCTCCTTGATTTCATGTTTATGGAGAAAGAGAACCAGGAAATGAGTCGGGGAAATGGAACGCTACCAAGCCAAAGCTGAGCGACGTGCACGCCACAATGTGTAGTTATATTTTTGAGGGGTGCACGTCAGGCTATGGCATAGGGTCTGGTGTAGACACAAAGGGGTCTGCGGGGGTACACCGTTGATTCCTCCACAGCTTTATCATTGCTGTTTGGCCACTTTCTGCCAGGTGCATCAATGTTAGGCACTTTAAGGGAGAGACACACCTGTTCTTGGGAGTTTCTGCCTTCACAATAATTCAGCAAAGTAAATGTACATCCACAATACTTTACTTTTTAGCTGACTTTATATTAGCTTACAAACTAGTAAATCAGTGAGCACATGTAATGGACCTTGGGATCCATTACATGGACATGAACCCTGATTAATTTGAAAGCTGTAGAAATAAAGAACACTTTAAAAGTAATACTATATGTTGTGTTGTTGCTGCAGACTAATTGTCTACAGCAATTTAACATAACTAACAACCTATAACACCGAGAATCAGCATGTGTTGAATATGGAGAAATTAAAAAGAGACAAAATCTTCAATTTCCAATAAGGTGAAAAGTGAAACTAAATTGATAAATAGACAGTGAACAGAGAGAAATAAAACATATAAATTTATAGGATGAAACATGAGTTAGGCATACAAACTACAAGTTGTTGATTCATTATTGTATGTAAAGCATCCCACTTTCACTAACCTTTATTCTTCTTTATGTTATTATTTAATTTTAACTATGGTCATTTTAAGCTGTAGCACTGAACTGGATGGTTTTATATTGAAAGATGATTTATTTTAATTTTACTAAAGTAAAAGGTCTGAGTACTTTTTCAACCACTCATAAAATAATATATATGATTAAACTTTACATTGAAGAGCGAGACATTAATGTTAAAGTTCTTATTTTGCAGTGATAGTTGTGATTTTTAACCCTGCAGCCTGTAAAACAGGCCTGAGAGTCAGAGGTGAATATTGTGTGGTTGTCTCAACTGCTGCAGCTCCCACTTAATTAATGGCCCATCAGGGGAGGGGCCCCCTGCTCTCAGCCACTCAGATGAGCAGGTGGGGAAGGGCCTTTCTGTGAGAGCAGGTCACCTGCCCTCACAGAAAGCTGCCCTTCCCCCACCTGCTCGTAGAGTTGAAGCTCAGAGCTGAGGCATGAGACGAGAGGAGCGTGAGACAGGTTTCAAGGTTAAAGTGCATGATAGAAAGCACAAATAATATATTTAGCACTGATGCATTAAATTAAATTCTTACTGTAAGAAAATACCTGCACTAACACTGGAATTCAGCACAAAACTACACACAATGCAAAGAGTTGTTAAAAACACCACCTGGGCAGAACATGTCTGTTTAGCAGGAGTATTTCTTAAATACACTGCAGATACAGTTTTAGTTAAGTAGTTAGCATTTTTAGCATTATCAAATGGGATTTTACATTGCACTAATTAGCGTTGCAGCTAGTCGACATTACCTGCAATTAGCTACATGTTAGCAGGTAAATGTACTCACCAGTGTGGATTCAGGCCTCAGTGCACACTGTCATTTTATGATGTCTACATTAAGTATGAATTAACAACACTGATTAAATGAGCTCCTCCATAGTTTAGCTGAGTTTTTACTTCAAAGGGATTTGACCTTTCACCTTCACCTGCAACTAGTCAGTGGAGCTGGGCTGAAGCATTTGATAGGCTAAAGTGAATTTGAATGTATTGGCTAGTAGTTTAGCATGCTAACATAACATAAGAAAGCTAAACAGTAAACATTAAACCTGCTAAACATCAGCATGTTAGCCTAGTCATTGTGAGCATGTTAGCATGCTGATGTTAGCATTTAGGTGTATTGGTTTCCTTAACAAGAACAGTGGTGATTAATAAACACTGGTATAAGAGTTAGCCAAGAGGCTGTTTGTCATCTTTAGTCCCTGTACAGATGTTACCTTACTGTACCTGTCATAGTACAGCCTCATAGAGCTGCTGTAGACTCTGGTTTATCTGGAACATAATGATTTAATCAAAAGTTTACAACCTTATTATATCTGCAGAGTAAAGAGTGGAAGTACATCTCACTTTGTAACTTATGTGAACTTATGTAAATATAATTTGAGATATGAGTGATGCACCCACCTGTAGGATACAGTGACAGTATAAGAAGACATTATTTATTCTTCCAGACTACCTTCATCTCAGTTGCCCCCCACACTATTTGCTGTCCCTGTTCACATTATATGAATGCATGGAGACAGCACTGTGGCACAACAGACAGAGCTCACATAGCAAAGTGAGCACAAATATTGTATTGCTACTGTGTTTAAAATATACATGTTGTTACCTTATAGTAACGTATTATCAGTTAACATTATTTAAATGCACGTTGACAGAATATGCAGCTTCATTTCTCCTACAGGGCAGAGTTACAGTACAGTAAAGCACAACGTCCCAATAGGTCTGATGGTTTAGGGGCTACAGGAGCAAGTGGCAGCTCCTGTATTTGGACAGTTTATTGTGGCATCACGTTGGACAGCCGGTGGCTGACATGTTTGCCTCCCCAGAGAATAATCAGGGTCCTGTAAGGTGTTCCTGGGGAGGGAACTGAATGGGACAGCAGGCCTCACCTCACAGCCTGGGGAGACACTGAAGGCCGTTTTATGGTTGTGCAGAGGTGCCACACAGCGCTTTCTCTGTAGGCTACGCAAGTGGTCTGATGTTTATACGCTTATGTGCTGGTGTGTGCGTTAAGCCAGCGCGTGTGTGTGTGGGGGGGGGTCTGGGTGATAAAGCGAGGTAGAAGTGAGAGAGTGACGATTCTCTTCAGAGTGTGTAGTGACTCTAGATCATAGTGAGAGAAACAAAGTGTCTCCCCTGTGCTTTCTGACCAAGGTGAGACATCTTCAGCAGGACTAGTTAACCCTCTCCTTGATTTCATGTTTATGGAGAAAGAGAACCAGGAAATGAGTCGGGGGGGAAATGGAACGCTACCAAGCCAAAGCTGAGCGACGTGCGACGCCACAATGTGTAGTTATATTTTTTGAGGGGTGCACGTCAGGCTATGGCATAGGGTCTGGTGTAGACACAAAGGGGTCTGCGGGGGTACGCCATTGATTCCTCCACAGCTTTATCATTGCTGTTTGGCCACTTTCTGCCAGGTGCATCAATGTTGGGCACTTTAGGGAGAGACACACCTGTTCTTGGGAGTTTCTGCCTTCACAATAATTCAGCAAAGTAAATGTACATCCACAATACTTTACTTTTTAGCTGACTTTATATTAGCTTACAAACTAGTAAATCAGTGAGCACATGTAATGGACCTTGGGATCCATTACATGGACATGAACCCTGATTAATTTGAAAGCTGTAGAAATAAAGAACACTTTAAAAGTAATACTATATGTTGTGTTGTTGCTGCAGACTAATTGTCTACAGCAATTTAACATAACTAACAACCTATAACACCGAGAATCAGCATGTGTTGAATATGGAGAAATTAAAAAGAGACAAAATCTTCAATTTCCAATAAGGTGAAAAGTGAAACTAAATTGATAAATAGACAGTGAACAGAGAGAAATAAAACATATAAATTTATAGGATGAAACATGAGTTAGGCATACAAACTACAAGTTGTTGATTCATTATTGTATGTAAAGCATCCCACTTTCACTAACCTTTATTCTTCTTTATGTTATTATTTAATTTTAACTATGGTCATTTTAAGCTGTAGCACTGAACTGGATGGTTTTATATTGAAAGATGATTTATTTTAATTTTACTAAAGTAAAAGGTCTGAGTACTTTTTCAACCACTCATAAAATAATATATATGATTAAACTTTACATTGAAGAGCGAGACATTAATGTTAAAGTTCTTATTTTGCAGTGATAGTTGTGATTTTTAACCCTGCAGCCTGTAAAACAGGCCTGAGAGTCAGAGGTGAATATTGTGTGGTTGTCTCAACTGCTGCAGCTCCCACTTAATTAATGGCCCATCAGGGGGAGGGGCGCCCCCCCCTGCTCTCAGCCACTCAGATGAGCAGGTGGGGGAAGGGCAGCTTTCTGTGAGAGCAGGTCACCTGCCCTCACAGAAAGCTGCCCTTCCCCCACCTGCTCGTAGAGTTGAAGCTCAGAGCTGAGGCATGAGACGAGAGGAGCGTGAGACAGGTTTCAAGGTTAAAGTGCATGATAGAAAGCACAAATAATATATTTAGCACTGATGCATTAAATTAAATTCTTACTGTAAGAAAATACCTGCACTAACACTGGAATTCAGCACAAAACTACACACAATGCAAAGAGTTGTTAAAAACACCACCTGGGCAGAACATGTCTGTTTAGCAGGAGTATTTCTTAAATACACTGCAGATACAGTTTTAGTTAAGTAGTTAGCATTTTTAGCATTATCAAATGGGATTTTACATTGCACTAATTAGCGTTGCAGCTAGTCGACATTACCTGCAATTAGCTACATGTTAGCAGGTAAATGTACTCACCAGTGTGGATTCAGGCCTCAGTGCACACTGTCATTTTATGATGTCTACATTAAGTATGAATTAACAACACTGATTAAATGAGCTCCTCGATAGTTTAGCTGAGTTTCTTACTTCAAAAGGGATTTGACCTTTCACCTTCACCTGCAACTAGTCAGTGGAGCTGGGCTGAAGCATTTGATAGGCTAAAGTGAATTTGAATGTATTGGCTAGTAGTTTAGCATGCTAACATAACATAAGAAAGCTAAACAGTAAACATTAAACCTGCTAAACATCAGCATGTTAGCCTAGTCATTGTGAGCATGTTAGCATGCTGATGTTAGCATTTAGGTGTATTGGTTTCCTTAACAAGAACAGTGGTGATTAATAAACACTGGTATAAGAGTTAGCCAAGAGGCTGTTTGTCATCTTTAGTCCCTGTACAGATGTTACCTTACTGTACCTGTCATAGTACAGCCTCATAGAGCTGCTGTAGACTCTGGTTTATCTGGAACATAATGATTTAATCAAAAGTTTACAACCTTATTATATCTGCAGAGTAAAGAGTGGAAGTACATCTCACTTTGTAACTTATGTGAACTTATGTAAATATAATTTGAGATATGAGTGATGCACCCACCTGTAGGATACAGTGACAGTATAAGAAGACATTATTTATCCTTCCAGACAACCTTCATCTCAGTTGCCCCCACACTATTTGCTGTCCCTGTTCACATTATATGAATGCATGGAGACAGCACTGTGGCACAACAGACAGAGCTCACATAGCAAAGTGAGCACAAATATTGTATTGCTACTGTGTTTAAAATATACATGTTGTTACCTTATAGTAACGTATTATCAGTTAACATTATTTAAATGCACGTTGACAGAATATGCAGCTTCATTTCTCCTACAGGGCAGAGTTACAGTACAGTAAAGCACAACGTCCCAATAGGTCTGATGGTTTAGGGGCTACAGGAGCAAGTGGCAGCTCCTGTATTTGGACAGTTTATTGTGGCATCACGTTGGACAGCCGGTGGCTGACATGTTTGCCTCCCCAGAGAATAATCAGGGTCCTGTAAGGTGTTCCTGGGGAGGGAACTGAATGGGACAGCAGGCCTCACCTCACAGCCTGGGGAGACACTGAAGGCCGTTTTATGGTTGTGCAGAGGTGCCACACAGCGCTTTCTCTGTAGGCTACGCAAGTGGTCTGATGTTTATACGCTTATGCGCTGGTGTGTGCGTTAAGCCAGCGCGTGTGTGTGTGGGGGTCTGGGTGATAAAGCGAGGTAGAAGTGAGAGAGTGACGATTCTCTTCAGAGTGTGTAGTGACTCTAGATCATAGTGAGAGAAACAAAGTGTCTCCCCTGTGCTTTCTGACCAAGGTGAGACATCTTCAGCAGGACTAGTTAACCCTCTCCTTGATTTCATGTTTATGGAGAAAGAGAACCAGGAAATGAGTCGGGGGGGAAATGGAACGCTACCAAGCCAAAGCTGAGCGACGTGCACGCCACAATGTGTAGTTATATTTTTGAGGGTGCACGTCAGGCTATGGCATAGGGTCTGGTGTAGACACAAAGGGGTCTGCGGGGTACATTGATTCCTCCACAGCTTTATCATTGCTGTTTGGCCACTTTCTGCCAGGTGCATCAATGTTGGGCACTTTAAGGGAGAGACACACCTGTTCTTGGGAGTTTCTGCCTTCACAATAATTCAGCAAAGTAAATGTACATCCACAATACTTTACTTTTAGCTGACTTTATATTAGCTTACAAACTAGTAAATCAGTGAGCACATGTAATGGACCTTGGGATCCATTACATGGACATGAACCCTGATTAATTTGAAAGCTGTAGAAATAAAGAACACTTTAAAAGTAATACTATATGTTGTGTTGTTGCTGCAGACTAATTGTCTACAGCAATTTAACATAACTAACAACCTATAACACCGAGAATCAGCATGTGTTGAATATGGAGAAATTAAAAAGAGACAAAATCTTCAATTTCCAATAAGGTGAAAAGTGAAACTAAATTGATAAATAGACAGTGAACAGAGAGAAATAAAACATATAAATTTATAGGATGAAACATGAGTTAGGCATACAAACTACAAGTTGTTGATTCATTATTGTATGTAAAGCATCCCACTTTCACTAACCTTTATTCTTCTTTATGTTATTATTTAATTTTAACTATGGTCATTTTAAGCTGTAGCACTGAACTGGATGGTTTTATATTGAAAGATGATTTATTTTAATTTTACTAAAGTAAAAGGTCTGAGTACTTTTTCAACCACTCATAAAATAATATATATGATTAAACTTTACATTGAAGAGCGAGACATTAATGTTAAAGTTCTTATTTTGCAGTGATAGTTGGGATTTTTAACCCTGCAGCCTGTAAAACAGGCCTGAGAGTCAGAGGTGAATATTGTGTGGTTGTCTCAACTGCTGCAGCTCCCACTTAATTAATGGCCCATCAGGGAGGGGCGCCCTGCTCTCAGCCACTCAGATGAGCAGGTGGGGAAGGGCAGCTTTCTGTGAGAGCAGGTCACCTGCCCTCACAGAAAGCTGCCCTTCCCCCACCTGCTCGTAGAGTTGAAGCTCAGAGCTGAGGCATGAGACGAGAGGAGCGTGAGACAGGTTTCAAGGCTGCAGCAATTCACTCTTGGAAGGAGACGCTACAGCTAAGCGGCCTGCTAGCTTTTGAAAGACTGGAGCGACTCAACTAAGGAAAAGACGACTTTTGAACTGTTTCTGTGCAGGTAAGATTTTATCAACTCTAATTTCAAGCCTCCACATGTCACTTAATGTCACTTGAGCAAAATTATTTTGGCAGTTTTAGACTTTTTATTGCCAGTTCTAGTAAATTCTAACGATTAACTTAATTGGCATGCACTATATTTTTGTATAACTATGTGAACATATATTAGTTTAGAGATTTATTAGAGTTTTTTAATAACATTGCAGTGACACCATTTAAAGTCAGTTTATATATATTTTCTGAAAATAAAGTAAAAACTGTTTAAAGCATTTTTATATCTAGTCTGATTTGTTTTTTAGTTTGTAGAACTATGTAAAGTGGTTTATAGAAGAGAAGTGTTTTATGTGCTATAACAGGCTATAGTCTTTAATATGTTAATGAGGTTTTGGGGCTCACTGATATTTGTGGGGAAGAAGAGTGTAATGCTTCAAATGTAGTTATAAGACACTACAGCATAGAGCTACACTGCAGATAATGCTTAGCAGTCAGTTTTTACTTTAAATCTAAAGGAGCTGTGCTCTCATGGCTCGTTGTAAAGTTTTCAATCTTCTTTTTGGTTTTAGGTCCAGAAAGTGATGGCAGTGAGAAAAACACAGGTATGTGTCTTTATAAAGTATTTACGCCAAACTACTTAATATGGATCTCCAGTGTACAGCCTACTACTGACTTACAGTGTACTTCTACATCAGAGGAAGACATTGTACTACAGTATTTACCTGACAGAGTGTTGTAGATTCAGAATGGAATCACAAAATATCACAATGACAATGTTGAGTAATCAGACATCAGCGTCATGGAGTCATGGCAGTGTGCTACCCACCTGGTTTGTTATGATAGCTAATTAGCACATATCTGTGTTCATCAACCACCAAAACCAGACCATTAGTGTGTGCGTGCAGAGAAAGAGTGACAGTGTTGTGTCGAATCTTTAACAAATTTAACATTTCACCAGAGGTGTTTATTTCCATACATATGGCTTGATGGTTAACGACGAAGTAGGGGATTTGATTTGCAGGGGTATTTAGGTGACTTAATTAACTCGACCCAGGGTGAGTCTGATGAAAACGGATATATCTGCCCAGTTCAACTCTGATATTTTCTCGTATTGCACAGCGCTCTGAAGGAACAATCTCAGAGATTAGGCTACGTTATGTTCTGCCAGCTCACAGCAATTTATTACAATAACAGGAAAAGAATCCCCTGCAGTTCTAAACCGTTCTGCATGTAGCGTCTGCTGATGTGCAGGATACCTTTCCCCCAAACATGGACACACACATATACAGACATGTCTTGCTTTATAAGATAAATAGCTGCCCATAAGAGGCATCATGCACTGTATGCACTTGTTGTCTGGTTGTGCGTTACATGTGTGGGATTCTGAAATGTCCTGAAATTCGGGAATTGTCGTTTGTTTATTGAAAGCCAAAGACGGTCCAAAGAACTTTGCACATGTTTGTGGGTCTGAGGTCTGTGCCACATTTTAGCTGCCAAAGCTCCGCTGCTCTCTGTCTCTGGTCCTCAGGGTGAGCGGGGAGGGGCCAGCTGTTAGAGCGTAAAAGCCAATGTGTGCTTCTTTTACATATTTAACAATATGCACAAAGATGCACTGAGAATTGTTTTGTTATCTAATTGTAGCATATATTGCAAAATCTGTAAAGTGCCCATATTATGAACAAATATTTTGGGGTGTTATTTTGTGTCTCTGGTGCTTCCACACACATACAAACTTTGAGAGAATAACTATCCATGGTGTTCTGAGTGAGATCCAGTTTCTAAATGTCCTCTGTCTTCAGTCTCCGGGTGAGCTGATCAACATCTGCACAGCTTACTACGTCACTAGCCGAGACCAGGTGGCTAACTGTAACATATGCTAGTGCTAGCATGCTAGCTCGTTCTCAATGGCAAAACACTACTACAACAGCCACTAGTTGACCAGAATCTCCAAAGACTTCCTGTCCTTGTTCTGCAGGGACAAAAGTCTCCCAGCTAATCCTGCCTTGGATTGACCACAGCTGGAGAGTTATCTAGCTGATGGGATCTTACCGAGCTACTGAGCATGTGCAGCTCCCAACAAAGATAGTATAGAAGTCAGATGTCTCACTCTGGAGATAAAACTAGTGAGATGTCTCACTGTGGAGATAAAACTAGAGAGATGTCTCACTCTGGAGATAAAACTAGAGAGATGTCTCACTCTGGAGATAAAACTAGAGAGATGTCTCACTCTGGAGATAAAACTAGAGATGTCTCACTCTAAAACTGAGATGTCTCATGGAGATAAAACTAGAGAGATGTCTCACTCTGAGATAAAACTAGAGAGATGTCTCACTCTGGAGATAAACTAGAGAGATGTCTCACCTGGAGATAAAACTAGAGATGTCTCACTCTGGAGATAAAACTAGAGAGATGTCTCACTCTGGAGATAAAACAGAGACCTGAACACACAGGGTGAAAACAGGATCTGCAGCGGATCTGGTGTTTTTAGAAAATGAAACCATGGAAACCTATTCTGGTCCAACCTCAAAATACAATTATGAACCTGAAGATGAGCAGAATATGGGCGCTTTAAGATTCATAGCCCTGTTATTAGTTAAGCTAGTATTACTATTTTCTGAAAAAACCTCAGCATAGCAACTATCACCACTCATATACAACATTATGAATGACTGTAATGTCCACGTAACCAACACTGGATCACAAAACTGCAAGGTGAAAGGATCTATTAATTAGACTGTGCTGGATGAATTAGTACTGAGTAAAAATAGCAGGCTTATTATCTGTTTATGCAGATCTGAAAACCCATTGTTTAAGTGTTGATGGTGTTCTGACTGTGGGTACAGGATGTTAGTCGCACACACATGTATTGGCATGTTTTCTTACATCTGACTGTGACAAACAGTTTTAAACCCACACTTTTAACATTTGACATACATCCAAAAACAGTATGCTTGATGTATGCAATTTCCATACAAATAGTTTTAAAATTTCTATTAAATATCAAATTGATGTCAGTGGTACAGTCCATCTTTAAGAAAACTATAGTAGCATGGCTCTGTAAAGTTGGACTTGAAAGTGAATGTGATGTCTTTCTCATGATTATGCTTTTTACTTACAGTTGGACTGTGTCTTTGAGGAGTCAGGAAGGGATTCCTCTGGGTCTGAATTATGCAGCCAGATGGACCCAGATTACATAAACAAGCTTCTTTTCACAATGGAACAAGGTTCCTCCACCTTCACGGGAAAGAACCTCACAATTGATCTTCCTGTCTCTGGTACGTATGCACTGTTACATATCTTGTTTCAGTCTTGCTTGGTTTTCTTGTCGTGCAAAAACATTTTAATACTTCAAATTGCTACTAGTCAAGCAACTGTAGTATCCAAGGAAAGGCTCCTGGACAATCTGGTCTACAAATACTATAACAGTCTAATATTTTCATCTTTCACTAAGAGACAGATTAATCGATAATGAAAATAATTGTTGGTTGCAGCCCTAGTCTACACTCAGTATCCCAGGGCTCCAGACTGCTACCAGTTTTTCAGTGCAACTAAATTTACATCCAGTTGCACTGCGACCATAAATTTGCCCCTTTTTTTTTTAGATGTTAAACGAGGGGTGCGTCAATGAATCTGTGGCAGGCCAATGAGTGTGAGAAGGATTGGGACTGGCCACTGGGTGGCTAATGTGTGGAGGGGGAGGGTCCTAGAGATAATCATGCGCGCAAATGTCTGTGGGAAGGAGACAGATATCACAACTTGCTGCATGCGTCTGAACAATGGGAAGCAAACTATTCACTGCTCTTCCGACCTGCGGCTAGAGCGCTAGAGCCAGAGTCTACAGTGTCACAGTTGGATTTTGATTCAGAGTCAGAGGGTTGTGTGGCAAAAAAGGCCCAAAAGCACCAAATTCAAAAGCCAGCTCCACCTTCAAATGTTCTTCTAATGTTTACATACATTTGTTAAGTAGTGGACTCAATTATATCAATATCCATATTTACATACATGTGGTCAGAATGTTAGGAATACCTATAAATGTAACGCAGTTCATTACATTGTTTCTAACTATGAACTTAGTGCTAATACACAGGATTGAATTAAGACCTCTGACAATGTCAACAACTAAATATTACAGGCATATGACTCTGCAGGAAAGACAAATTTGATTGTATAATGTATTTTAAGTGTATAAACACTGTGACTTGAAACAGTATTACACCAGTGCATACTCACTGGTGTCAACTCTCATGTCTCAATATTTGTATCGCCTTTGCAGATAAAGTTGAATGCATTCACACAATTTGGCCTTCATACACTGCATAGGTTGAGGTGTCACGTTTGCTTGCTGTTGTTTTTCAGATGAGGTTCTGACCTCTTGTCCCCAAAAGGAGACTGGAGCCCTCAGTGAAGATGGGAGTCTCAGATGTAGATGGTGAGTTAAATGGTATTTATTATGAAATTCACCAAAACTCCTGCCTTTGACAATATAATAGTATCATATAATAGTAATATTATATTGTAATATCCTAGTACACACTGCCGTGCATTTTGACCTCTTGAAATATAAGTGCTAGTATCCAGCAGATTGTGGTAGTTATGTTTACTGTCAGCATTTAATTACAAATGGACTCTTGAATATTTATTATACCGATTTCACTAACTAACGGGTGCTAATGTTTGTCTGATACAGTTCTAGATCTGAGTCCCGGCAAGCTTGGTGAAGAGGCCCCAGAGAAGAAGAAAAGACGAAAAGACCAAGAGAGTAGAAGCAATGGGTAAGTTCTTTAAATGTGGGCAAAAAGGTATATATACTTCTAAAGCTACCATTAAATGCTCTCTGTGACTGTTCAGAGCCATGCAATGGGTTGGGAACATAATTATTATGTCACTTGATATTTTGAAAGCAGTAATCGTATGTGTGCCCTCCGGGCAAACTGCACATTTACAGGCACAAAACAGTTGTGATATATGTTCTAGAGTTATTTTATTGCTCTTTAAAACATAAATCAACAAATATATTAAATATTTTAACAGGCGCCACAACTATTGTAGCAGTATTGGGTTTTCAGGCTACTCAGTGGTTGTAACGGCTAGTGTGACTTAAAAAGTGACACCATTGCATACCCACTGGTGTAAACTCTCATGTAGAGCTGGGCAATATATTGATATTGTATCGATATATTGTCTTAGATTTTGGATATTGTAATATAATATGTGGTGTCTTTTCCTGGATTTAAAGGCTGCATTACAGTAAAGTGATGTAATTTCCTGAACCCACCAGAGTGGTGTAGCTGTTCTATTATTTGCCTTTACTCACTTAGTCATTATATCCACATTATTGATAATTATTTATCAAAATGTCATTGTGCACATATTTTGTGAAAGCACCATTAGTCAACACCACAATATCGTTATGTATCAATAGAGCTATTTGGGGAAAAATATTGTGATATTTGATTTTCTCCATATCGCTCAGCCCTACTCTCATGTATCATTAATCACCTTTGCAGATATAGTTGCTTCACTAGGTTGTCCTTTCATACACTGCATAGGTTGAGGTGTCATTTGTTGCTTGCTGTTATCTTTCAGATGGAGGTTCTGACCTCTGTCCCCCCAAAGAGACTGGAGCCCTCAGTGAAGATGGGAGTTCAGATGTAGATGGTGAGTTAAATGATGTTTATTATAAAATTCACAAAACTCTGCCTTTTTACGAAGGATCCTGCAAGCGTTTTCTCAAACTTATTAGAGTACTACTTAATCTGGAGTGCATGAATTACATGTCACCATTTCATCCTTTTGTTTTTTACAGTTTGTTACACAAGATGAATATCACAGTAAATATTTAATGTCCTTCCTTATACCAGTTAAATTATTGTCCCATGGTGATCCAGTTGTGAGGAAGAACTATTTTGTAATATTCTAGTACACACTGCTGCTTACAGTTCTGACCTCAGACAACTACTTTAAGTACTAGCAGCCAGCTGTCAGATTATGGTAGTTATGTTTTACTGTCAGCATTCAATTACACATGAACCCTGAATATTAATTTTAACAGATTTCACCAACTAACGGTGCCAATGTTTGTCTGCTACTGTTGTAGATCAGAGTCCAGGAACAAGGTTGGTGAAGAGGCCTCACAGAAGAAGAAAAGATAAAAAGACCAAGACCGTGGAAGCAATGGGTAAGTTCTTTAAAACTGGTCCAAAAAGGCATATACAGTCCAGACCACAAGTATTTGGACAGTTGGACCTTGTGTTCTTTGACACAAATAAAGTCTCAGCTCTTATTTAAATAGGTTTGCATAAATATAAAGAACTGTGTGTGAGCCATAGCCCTTTAACACCCACTGTCCAAAGGTTTGAGGTCCAAAAGTTATTGACCAATAAACATCAAGTCTAACAAATTCTATAGTATTTGATATTTCAATTCAATTTTATTTATAGTATCAATTCATAACAAGAGTTATCTTGAGACACTTTACAGATAGAGTAGGTCTATATTTGCAGTCTCAACCCATAGACAACAGCAGGCTGCAGGTTATGTTCATTAAGTCTCATCTTGATCATTGACAAAGAACTTGCACGCTTTCATCCAGGAAAGCATTCTGAACTTGCTGTAGAGTCATAAATTGGTTTTCATAATCATACAAATGATTTTCCAGTCATTAACTAGATGTGTCTCCCGATGTACCAGCTTGTAAGTCTACTCTAAATAAACCTGAAATAAGCACTTTAATGTACTATCCATTTTTATATTTAAAATTGAATGTACTGAAGAACAAAATTGTCCAAATATTTACTGTCTAGATTTAACGTCAAAGCCACAAATGCTTTGAGATGCTTTACTGAATGTACACTGAGATGTATGTATTTAGGTCCCATCACTCCATTGTCTTTTCTGTCATTTGTAGTGGTGCCTACAGTAAAGGTGAAGAGACCGTGGAGTGAAGCAGAGAGGAGGCGTAAAACAAACACATGGCAAAGTTTATTGGCAGAGCGCGCGTTCCAGGTAAAGAACACTGCATGCGATGCATAAAAGAGGAGGAAGCCTGGGTCAAAGATCCTGGAAGGATGTAAAGAACTTTGTGTACAACACAAATGTTACATTAAACGGAGGTGTGCTACACGGCAGCATCACTTTTGAAGATCTTTATTGTGCAATATAATGTTGTGTTCTAGTTCTCTGGTGCAGTCTTTTTGATGCTTGCGGTAACTGTTCAAGTGGCGTCAAACCATAACAATAAGGCACATTTGCAACTAACATTTGTTTTAAAATCTATTAATTGCACAAATATTTTGTTAATACTTTGTTTTATAAAATGTCAGAAAAGGTAAACTATGAAGGTAAATATGGTGCAAAACGTGAGTGTGCAGATGTGATGTAAGCACTTGTAGAATATGATATGAGAACTTGTAGAAAAAAATCTGTACTTTGTATTTATTTATTTTTTTCACTTCAGTCAGCTTTCTACAACCACGACTCAGTGATACACCTCTGAATTGTGCTGCAGCTTCTCATC
>JABXJD010003184.1:3805-33563 GCA_013375575.1 Percina caprodes | reverse complement strand
CATTAGAAGGCCTAGAAAGATAGATGTGAAACACCAGGGGATGGGTGCATGGTGCCCACCTGTGCTGCACTGGGGAATAGAGGTTTGGTGACGGCGGGCTGAGCCACTGGTACTGCTGGTCGACTGGGTATCGCTCCTGCTGCAGCAGATGGGGCCATATGAGGCATGCCTGGCCTTGGAGCCATGTGATGTGGCATTCCTAAACAATTATCCAAAACAGGTCACTTAAAATGTTTTTACACCATTACATAGAAAACAGAAATAAGCAAGCAGAGTGCACATAAGGAGCAAGAATTGTCTGTTGCCTGACCAATGTCTCTTTCATTAGACTGGTCCTGAATGTCAGTCAGATTTCACTTAACAGGCAAATAACCTATTTTTTTTTTTTTTTTTAACATATTCAGCTACACTTGCCTAAACGGCTATAAACGTAAGCCACCAGTTATACTTCGAGCAATAGTTGCTATCTAAGCATGAAATAAATAGTTATCCTAGCAACATGGTTCATAAACTTTATGCGTGTAAGATTTCAGCAGTATGATCATATTCTTAGATAATTTGTTGGAAGCCATACATTTAAAAAGACAATACCATTGGAAAAATGTCAAAATGAAATCACTAACAAACTATTACTCCATCTATATGTGAAATGGATTTTAAATGTATGTTGTACCCCTAAGCGAAAATACAACTACAACTCACCGTGGGGCATACCGGGCATCCCTGGCATCATGGGAGGCATCATTCCACCCATTGGCATCATGCTGCAATAGACAATAAGATAATGATGATTTGGTGCTATAACTACATTAAAATTACATCTAATATATTTCCCAAAAAAAATACGTTGTTATATGGGCATATAATCATTGACGCGATGGTTTGGAGTAATTTCACCTTAGGGTCCTTTGCACCATGACCTTGAGCCAAACAACACCCCAGAAGCTTTTTTCACTGTCATCAGTTGAATAGCTTAGTGCAGGCACAAATAGAACCAACTGTGTATCTGGTAAATTAACCCACTAATAATGCCCGAAATGATACCAAACTTCTATAGCAGTACAAATCGACCCAGGTAAAAAAAGCTTCTGGGGGGGTTGTTTGGCTCAAGGTCGTGGTGCAAAGGACCCTAGTGTGAAATTACTCCAAACAATTGCTTTAATAAAGAATCAAACCGAAAATAGCACTAAATCTGAAATAGTATCATTAAAACATTAATGAGAGATCCCTTACCCTGGTGGCATGCCGTGCATGGCAGGGGGCATGCCGTGCATCATTGGAGGAACACCCGGCATCATGGGAGGCATTCCTGTAACAATCAGAGGGCATGTTCTGTTAACAACTCAAAACAGAATCACTTCAAACAAGCGACACTACCTTGTTACACATTTTAAACTCTAAACTGAAAGTTCAGGGCTTGATGCTTGAATGAGACTTGCAAAACTTTGACTTGGTCATACAATTAGATGGTCAAGTTGTTGGACACGTCAATCTTTTTATTAATGAGCTAGAATTTATATTTATTCATAACAATAAAGACACATGTCACATGTAAGCATCTCCGACTAATACCTAGATTACTTCTGTTGCCGTCATCACATCTCTTCATTTCATACATCCGATTGTTTTAGTCCTTGGCATTTCCAATGTATATGATGTACTTAATGAAGGATACAAAAATTAATAACCCACAACTAACTAGTTTTAAATGGTGCAAAACAACATGGCACAATTTAACACAATTTGTAACACTAATTGTACACTTACAAATTTTCAGTCAAATGGCCAGGTAGGTAACGTTACAGCTGCTAGCTAGCCAAGTAGCAGAACAGCTGGGAGAGCAAAAGGCTCTGTCTCTACTGCACAGTCAAAGACAGAAAAGGGAGATGGAGGATGAAGAAAGACACTGGAAATGCCTCAACTTGTGCCAAAAGTGACGAGCTGTATGCTGTTTAAGTTTTTTGGTCTTAAGGCAAGCGGTGTAGGGACACAATGAAGGAAAAAAAAATCCACCTCTGCAAGAACATTGTCGTGCAGTTGAGAAAGACGGGTTGACAACAATGCGTAAAATGCTGGATTCTTCACTTACCCAGTAGTCAGAAGCCAAGAAAACTGAACTTTACTTGGGGGTTGAGGAGCTGCAGTGTTAACTCATGGACAAACTGAGATGAGACCTACACTGTACACTTAATTTCTAATTATTCTACTTAATTTATTCTCTGCTCTGATTGTCAACACCTGTCTGCTCTGAGCGCATCCACTGCCATCGCTTGGTCGACCCCCACACTCGCACTGAACAAGTAAAAGTGGGGAGCTATGCTACGCATATAACAATAGCCTGCCAGACCTTCCAGTAATTGGTCCTAAAATCCAAACCATCCAAAAAATGTGTTATTGCACTAGAAACAAACCCAACCATGGTTCAATTTCATCTAGTCCGAGAGGAACTCTGTTCGTTGGACCAAGGTTCAGCGGTTTGGTCAGGGGAAAGTTTTAACACTTGCAATTTTGGTTCGGATCAAACTGAAATGGTAGATAAGAGGGCCCTAACAAAAAGTCAACTCATTATTTTGTCAAGTTGCGTCAGTGCTGATGCCCAGCTTCTGTGTTTTTTTAAAGAGCTCCTTGCCTTGATATCCTCCAGGGTGCATCCCAGGTGCGCCGGCCACAGGGGGCATCCCAAGCTGGGCCATTGGAGTAGCGTAGCCTGCCTGGGGCTGGACAGCAGAAACCTGCTGAACTGATGGTCCTGCTTCATCTTCATCGTCATCGTCCTCATCCGAATCATCCTGATTGTTCGACTTCTTCTTTTGACTCTCTGCAAACAGAAAGGTAGATCATGCCAAATTCACAAAACCATTAAAAAAAATAAAAAAATATCAAGGAAAACATTTAATTTGGTTATCTCGGCTTTTACTTAAATTGGCAAAAAAGTACATGAAAGTGTACAAACCTTGTGATTTCTGTTCCAACGTTCGTCTTCTTTCCTGCATGTCTTTCTCTGGAATCCCCTCCATACCGTAAATCTCCAGCTCAATGTCTGTTCTTCCAGGAATTGCATTAGGTACACTGTCAATTGTCTCTTTGTGTACCTGTAAGCGTGCAAAGTTCATACCGTCACAACAAGCACAATACACCCATTTCCCAGGAACTATGGTACCAAAGACACTTGAACTCACAAATTTAAGATAATTGACAAAGAAAAAGGCACCAACCTGCATGCAATGGATAGCCAACCCTGGGCCTGTGTACAACTTCTTGTGGCAGATATGACATTTAAAATGCTTTGCCTTCTGATGCTGAATAAGGATCTTTTCATCATCAAAGTCTCGATTACAGTACCTTGAGTAAAAAGTTAAGAATTATGTCGCATCAGAGAACCTCAGCAAAACACCAAAATACACTAGCGTTAGGCAACAACCAAGTTCACAAAGCCAGAGAATCAAATTTCTTAGAAATAACGTATATGCCTAAATATACTCTCGTGCTCTTCATCCCCATTTAAGATCAATAACATGGCAGCGCAACTTTTAACGTTATGGTTACCAACAACTCAAATTAATCAGAGTTGAAGCTTGAATCATAATAGTATCTGAATCATAAATGATTGGCTAACATGTTAACGTTAGCTAGCTAACATTTACGATAGGCTACCATTCTCTTGGCAATACCATGAACTCAACGCAATCGATTAACGTTTCTGCGAAAAAGTTCTCGACGCCACATATTTTACGGGAATTAATTATAGACTGGATTAAAATCAATCCTTAAAACGATGAGCCTGCAATAGATAAATAGTTAAGCTAACGTCATTTTATAAGCCGATAAGCCGTCCGAGAGGCTAGTTTAGGCCTTCCTTTTGTCAAGCTAACATTTAGCCTCTGGCATCTCGACGTTGGCGTTTTGTCATCAAGTCAAAAGGATACCAGCACCATGGCTTCATCTGCTTCTTCTTCTTTCGTCCCATTTTTATGAACGCTAAAAAAAAAGAGGTCTTACAACGTTAAATACTAGTCTTATTATCTGTTTGACAACAGCATGCTGTAGTCCCGTAACGACGCCGAAAATGGCGCTTTGCTGGAGGAAGTTGTGGTGGAGAGACTGTAGTCTCGCGATGACTGCAAATAGGCGCATGTCATAGACACGCCCCATGGGTTAACATTTGATGTTATCACAGTACAACCATCAGTTATATTTTTTCAGCAAGTTTCTACAATGATGTAATAATATTTTCAAACGGTGTTCTTACAGGCTTCAAGTTGTTTTACTGGTTATGTGGGACCCCACTTCACTGCAGGTCTACACGGAAAAACACGCTACAGCCCAAAACAAACCATGCAAAGTAAAAACATAATGTGTAACAGAAAACGCTGCAAATACAGAATCGATGCAAAATTAAAAAACACACACAAACCCCAAAACACATGCATCACAAAAAGCTGCAAATACATATAGGCCTACGCAATTTCGTTTACCTGTAGGCCTAGTGAAATTGTACATGGAGAATGTTGACAGTGTCCACCTGATGGAGACAACGTTGCGGAAATCGAATCTGGGTCCCATCGTTCCTTCGCGTCAAGGATGCATGCATTTTTGAGATTCAATATGTGATTTCTTTCAAACGCTGTTTATTTCGTACAAAATTACACATGGAAAGGACGTAGACAATCCTGTCAACATATTCTTTTCTTTGAGGCTTTTTCATGGTTTCCTCTGTTCTATTGACATTCCACCGGATTCACTATTATTTTTGAAATTTCTCTGCTTCCAGCTTTGTGGCAAGGACGGAACTCTTCTTTCAACGTGAAGGTGCAGACGCACGCACAAACCCAGGTCAAAAAAGCAATGGTCTCGTTGGTGTGGTAGATCTTGATTTGCCGGCACAGATCCCTGACATCAATCCTAGCCAACACCTTTGGGATAAATTGTGACACAAACTTCACTATTGTGGCCGAACGGGCGCATGTACCAGCAACCAGGGAGAGTGAAGGCTGTATATTTATCCATTGTTAGAATGAGGTGTTCAAAATAACACTTAGGTGTATTGCACCAGTGTCCACATACTTTTGACCACGTAAGGTCATAATTGCCTGTGCCCTGTAAATACTAAAGAGGTGGGCTTTTGATACCAGATGTAAATGGTGCTTTAGCCAAGGCACTGTCTGATGTGCACTGACCAACATTTATGTCAAAATTTTTTTGAATGATGAACGAGTGGTTAAGTATTAAACCAACAATGCCACTGTTACACCATCATCACCATCAGCTTGTTAGAAACATTGGTAATATGTGTAAACTGTCAACATAAGTCCCATGTCTTGCATGTAACTTAAAAAGAACTGAAATGCAAATTAAAATGTGGCCAAATTCTAACAAGTGCTGCTCTCAGCAGGCAGCATCAATGCAGATACACTACAAATACAAATACATTCACACAGATTTTCCTTCCCTGCAACTTCACTTGTCTTCTTTTTCTCACCAAGGTGAAGGATTATCTTTAAAATTTGAGATTTATGACGGGGAAACATAAGTGAGGCGGTTTTCTTTGACCACCTAATGACTTTTTGATTGTACGCTACTCTCCATATGGTTATACAGGCTAGACAGAGAAGATGTTCAGTGACAGATTAGGAGTCCCTTCTCAGAATGAATTATGGCTGATTCTTGAATGCTCACACATTTCATTGATCACTGTGATGTCTGCTTCTCCACCCGGCTCTCCACTCTAAGCTCTCTCTAGGAGATAAAAGTTACTCTGGTTTCAAGGCTGAAAACCTGCTAGCACTTTTCTTTGCACAATGGGGGGTAATTCCTGTCCCAAGAAAATTGAACAAAACGTATATGTTTGTATGTGTGCATGTGAAAGTGTGTGACCTGAGTTAAAACTGATATAAATGAGGGCAAAATTAAAAGATATATATTTTTTCTGTATAAAACTGTTTAATGTACTACTGTATGTACATATCAAATCTACAAAATATGCACAATGTTAAAATATTATCAACAATTTATCCCTCACTCACTTCTGTGTCATAGCCCTTATTACATACAACCCCAGCCCATTTTTAATCAATCAATAAATAGGATACATACAGGATATAACTAACATATCACAATGCAGACAGACCAAAAAAATGTACACATACCAATTTCACAAAGTTAAAAACAAAAAAAAATCAACAACAGCAAATGCATGTTAAAATATTAATCTGTATATAATTACATAATAATAATAATAATAATGTTTGTGCAAAGCAGTTACCAGTGTAACATGAGGTTAGAGTACAGTTTGGGACTTGCAGCTTAGGGCTGGGTTAGTTTTCTATCCCGGTCCAATCAATTGACAATTTACGTTGTGACAAGAACTAATGAGGGAGCATTGATTTTCTTCTTTCACCCAAAGCCTCCTGATATGAGAGTGAAACAACCTCAGCCCAGATGTAGTTGAGGTCAGACATGTTTGCTCTTCTATGTTTGGTAATGAGAAGAAAGACTACATTTATTTAGAATGGCACAGGTGAGTGTTTTCATTAGTCTAATTAATTACACTTTTCCTTAATTCACCACCTCAGCAATCGATAAATAAACTTCTGCCACTTCTTTGCTATTTTTAACCAGTTATTTAAAGGGTGTGAGTGACAGATTTTTTTTTTCTTGAGATTATGAATATTTTCTGTTACAGTACATACGTATGACAGACTAAATTAGATGTATTTTGCTTGCACAAATAGTTGTAGCAATGTTTTGGCATCATTTTTGAAAGCTTAAAAGCCTGAATGGCACTTCTGCTTCTTGCATCTTTATCTGTATGCACAATGGTACATTGGCCACACAACCTGCACACAATAAAGTCTGAAGGCAACTAACCCACACTCCTTCAAAGGTAATTTCATAATAACTTTTACTGTAGCTTATATACTCCATGCTCTCAAACTTGGAGAGGTTTAGCTATGCTGTCTGTTTAATCTAAACCTTTCATGTTTATGAGCTGCTTTTAATGATGACATAACACTAACCCAACAAAGAGGTTACTCTCATATGATCTTATTCTTAATTTACTGATGATAAGGGGGCAGGCAGATTTCAGGATCATGAGGAACTCTTTTGTCTGAAAATGGGTTATACTGCAGGGCTTTACGATTGTCACCCCACACAAGAGGCAACTGTGCAGAAATACTTTCATCAGGCTGACATCTCCATGAGAAGGCACCGTTGGATTGTGTAGGATGAGGCAGAGAAGGTTAAGCCATGTGGACAGGAGTGTTTCTGCTTGTTCCTGTTGTTTTAGATCTAAAACTTCTCATTTGTCATTGTGTTGTCAACAAAAGTCCCACTGACTGATACTCTTGACACAAACGTCCAACAGAGATGTAGACAAAGAGCAGATGTAGGTTAGCTTGTATGGTAAGCAAAACAATGGTAATGGTAATACTAAACCCGAAAAGGGAGCAGGTGGGCAGAAAAAGCTATGATGAGACTGACAGCAAGGGCTGCTGCATGTCAGGTGCATCCCTGCATCGGAGCGCTGATGCAGGGATGGCTGTCAGATGATCACCACACAATAAGGCTCAGAATATGAGGGCTGACTCATCCAGCTAGGCGGTCAGGGATCTACCAATGGAGGGATAAAAGAGATACAGAGTCTAGTCTGCCTCTAATAAGCAAGTCAAGGTGGTGGGGGCAGTCGCACGTCAAGCAAGCTATAGGCAAAGATGTTCCAGAAGACGGCACAGAGCACAAACAAGGTGTAGACGCAGAAGAAGATCCAAAATAGGGACTGCTCCTGGAGTCGCTGCTCGTAGTTCTGCAGTACTACCACACCTAGCGTCAGACCAACCACCACCCCTCCCAGGTGAGCTACAAAGCTAGGATTGGGGCATGGAGGAAAGGCCGGTGGATAGAACCGCAGCCACACTGCCCGACCAAACTCTACACTCACTGTGAGCAGTGAGTATAGGGGGAGAGAGAGAAGAGAAAACACAATATTAGCAACTACTGCACGTATTAACATGTAATAAAAAACTCTTCCATGAGGTATAATAATTAGAGTTACTTTAATTTAGTTACCAACGACTATACTGGGCCATTGAGCCCCTGACAAAAAAGATTGTACAGGTCCCTCTTTGTGTTTCTACAGACCGTCCTATGGTGGAGGGATTGTAACTGAAAAAGGGAATTTTGTACTAAAAAGACATTTGAAGATGCTTAATAGATTTGCGCCACTCACAGTGCTGAATCATCATATTAACTTGGTAACTTGGTAAAGATAAACTTGGAATTCATTGAATGTCTTTCTGCTGTCTCAGTCATTGTTGTGGGTGTGTCAAAGGTCACAAGCTGGCAAGCAGCTGGCTCGCTTTCAAACATTGTGGAAGTAAGCCACTTTTCTAACAAATTATCATACATTGTGCCAAGCAGCAATTCATTTCTGTTTGTATCTGTAATATTGGAGGAAAGAGATATACCAAAAAGGTATCCTAGAAACTACTATAATAATCTTCTCCTTCTCACAAACAGATTAAAGATTAATATTAAATTCTGGTGATGGAATATCATGACAAGCAGATTAAAAGTACAAGTCTTTTGTTGAAAAATAATTCTTAAGATGAGGTGAAGAGGAGTGTGGCATCTTTATTGAGACTTACTGCAGACCAGAGCCATGGCCATCCGAAATAACTTAAACTGACACTTCATCCCCGACCAATTCTACAGAAAGAGAGAGAAAGAGTAATTCAGAAGATAATTTTCAAGTTGGGACGATAAAGACAGAACAAACTGTGCTAGAAGGTCAAGTCCTCCTCACACACACACACACACACACACACACACACACACACACACACACACACACACACACACACACACACAGAATGACATGATATCTCGCCCTCTGTCTCAATTCACGTCAATTTTGAAAGCCCCAGAGCCACTCTGACCCCCAAGCTGTTCATGCTGTGTTAGATAATGTGATTTCAGCTGAGAGGAGGACAAACTCCCCTATCCGAACGTCAAGAAGAATGTTGCAGAGGATCTGGCAGGGTACATAATGAGTACCCTAATACACATAATGGAGGTTCATAAAAGTGCCTTTGTGTCTAATGTGTCTGTGATGACCCACAAGATGGGGAGTGTTGACCAAACAGAGCAAGTGTCAGAGAGTGCGGTGGGAAAGGATTTCTTCACTCATGCACCCGCTCACACACTTTCTGATCTTTGGGGAAAAAGAAAACTGATGGTGAGGAATGTATGGCATCTGCAGATAGAGCCGCACCTGCTGGGCCCAAAAAAAACGCTGCTTTGATGATATCAATGGCAATGCTCTGTAGTCAGAGGATAACTGAGTGATGTGATAATCGCCAACAAACACATGCACTCAAAAACTTACCATTACCACATTGGCCAAATGTGCTGAGACCAGCGCATACACTCCACCAGATGAGCCGACCACTGGAGCTGTCATATCCGTGACAGATACAGCCAACGACCCTGTAGTGATTATTAAGGAACATGCTTTAGGTAAATAAACAAATGAGGGCATTCTTGTATAATCCACATCATGAAAAAGCAACAAGAAACCCAGGAAGAGTTGAGGTGAAGTGCAGAGTCTGGTGATAATTCATCACTGCAAGCAACTACAAATACTCATGTGATCATCACTTGTTTTTTTGTTAATTTAATTTCTTTTCTTTTTTTAATATTTCTTTTGGGGGGGCTTTTTCCCTTTATTTGATAGACATGAAAGGTAGGAGAGCAATGTTGGATGACGTGCAGCTAAGGGCCGCAGGTCGGACTCAAACCCGGGCCATTGCAAAGGACTCAGCCTACATGGGGTGCACGCTCTTACTGGGTGAGCTAGAGGTCGCCCCTGTGATCCATTGTACGAATCAAAATATTGATTAGTCTTTGAAGTGCTCAGAAAAAAATGGAAATCTATCATTCGTGCAAACTTCTTTTGATGATGAAGGTCATGCGATATGATCGAGAGCTCTAGAACAGCTACTTCATAGAGCTTGTGGTGAAAATGTTTCCTCAACTAGATTTGCCTGACAGTTGGCCATTTGGGAAATAAATGAATAAATATATTTTGTACAAATATTCTATAATGCAATACAATAGTAAATGATAAACTAATTTATTTGTTTATTTAAAATTCGTGCTACGATATTGAGTCTGAGCTTTCACTATTCAGCAGAAAATGTGAATATTTTTTTCCTTTAGAGGATCATACTGGCAGACACTGTGACTAACTGACTAATTTAAACTGTTTTTGTACAAGCTGTAACCATTTGTGAACTGAAAACATTTATTTTTAATGGCATCAAGGCGGCTTTGCTACTCACTATTTAATGTGGGTGTATTATATATTGCATCAATAGATGCTTGCTCATACTGTACCAGCACACAGTGAGATTTTATGTAAAACAAATGCATTCATACAAATTGGACTGCTGCAAACAGGGAATTGTCCTCTTTAGTATCTTGGTACAGATTCAACGAGAGCACAAAAGATCCAATCAAGCATTAAATAAATGTTTAAATGTGAGGACACAGCGGAAATTTGTTCTCACTGCTTGAGTGAGTGTGTTTGTGTGTGTGTGTGTGTGTGTGTGTGTGTGTGTGTGTGTGTGTGTGTGTGTGTGTGATACAGAATAAAAGAAAAAAAGAGGAGATATGTGCTTAGTTGGACTATTAAATTATGCAAACACAAACACTTCCATTTGCTTATTCTTTCTCTCTCTCCCCACTCCATCCACTCTTCATTCCGTAGTACATCTTTCCCTTCTCTTTTCTCCATGCCACTGACCTGTTTTTATTTATTATTATTTTAAATTAATTTACATTTCTGAATCGATTCTAAATAAATAAACCAAATTATTTCAATACTAAGCATTATGGAAAACTGATAGCAGCTTTAATTAATACATTTTAAATCAAGCATCAAGTTTGAATCATGACTCTCAATAATAAAACTGATTGATTAAAAATATTTCTACTCTCTAGGTTACCCCCTTTTAAAGCACTCAAAAACATTACTTCCTTCCTCTTCAAACACACACACACACACGCACACGCACACGCACACACACACACACACACACACACACACACACACACACACGGTTCTGGACACTTCTACCTTTGTAGTTCTTGTGTTTAGGAAGTGTGTCTGGGCAGGCTGACCTACATGCTTGTAACTGACTTGGTTTGATAACATTATTTTAGCTTGGTTGCCTGTGCACACAAACACACATACAGACAAGGACACAGTCTCTCATAGTCCCTCAGCAGGCCCCAGGAGGCCTGTAGTTTTTAGAGTCGAAAGTGGCATCTCATTTATCTTGGCTGTTCATCCAAACCACAGAGAAAGAACTGGGAATATGAGGGGAAATAATAATGCACATTAACTCTTATAATGAAAAACGTCAACAGTTTGGCTGCATGTTAACTTGACTAAATCTACAAAGTCATGTGTAATAGCTAAGTCTGTAGTTTGACTTTGTGTGACTTCCCGTTCTCTGTTGTTTACTTTTTTGTCTACATGTCTGTTTTTGTGTCTGATCCTTTGTTGTTGTACACTTCTTTTTGCATGTTGCTTCACCTGCCTTATGCTCTAGTCTAGGCAGACCTCTGTATTTTGTGTCAATGTACTTGTCTCGTGTCCATTATGTGAGCACTTCTGTGTTTCCATGCGGGTCCATTGTGTCCATTAAAGTGTCAGAGTATGTGTTGGCCCTACAGAGCCATCGTCCTCTCTCATTCATTAGTTGACCTCTGAAATCTGCCTTGACCCCTGCATGTGCCAGCTGAGCCCCTGTCTGTTCAATATTGCTTGTTGTGTTTCTTCACATAATCTGGCAGTGTCATTGTGTAGCAAATGTAAAGCCACTTTTCAAAAATGCTCAAGAATTGAACTGCTAAACTGCTAAAATGGCATTAAGTAACAAAGAACGTCAGAAATGTATACAGTGAAGTATGTTTAAATAATGATGCTTTCACTTACTGATGAACATACTGACATAAAACACAAACTTGTAAAAAATTTGACAGTAAAACCATGAATTCATTAATTTAAATACAACAATATACTGTGTAAGCTGATATTAACACATTTGCCAATGATCTCTAAAACGTGGTTATTAACAAATTATGGCAAAGAATGTGTACTAGGCAGGATATTATTATCCAGCTAAACAATAAACTATAATAAAATAAAAAATTCCAATAATTAAAGAGCAGACATCATTAGGAATTAAATCATTATTTTCCTTTTCTCTATACTGTTTAGTATCCAATAAAGTCAAATATGCCATGAAAATGATCATACATAAAACTGCAGCCTATAAAACACTGATGCACGATATATGCCACAAATACAAAACCAAGCAAATTATCAGCGATCCTCTTGTTGCTAAATGCTGAATGTTCTGCGAATTGTGACTTTGGCTAGTCATTCTGCTTCCAAAAACAAAAAAAGCCCAGTCAGACACAACAAACCCAAACACCCCAGCCTCCCCTTTCCGCTAGTGGTCGATATCTAATTAAAACAGCAGACTTGTGTGTATTCGGTTGTGGGCGTGCATAAGTGTGTGTGATTTATACCGCATTTCTTCCTCATTTCAATGCAAGGTCAATACTACAGGCCAGGCCACCACAGCTGGTATCCCCAGGGTGTTTGTGACACCCCCACACACACACACACACACACACACACACACACACATACACTCACTCACTCACTCACTCACTGCCACAAGGCATAATGTTTCCATCCCAACAACAATCAACCCTCATTTCATTCAAAAAGAAGCCCAATAATTCCACTCCAGTTAATTTGTAGCTAAAAGTGTCACCCCTCTGTACCAGGGGAAAAGTATTTTTTTAAATGCCTAAAATGTTTGTTTTGGGGAACACAGTGCAAGATGCCTTTATTAGTTTGTACTGATTCAGTAAAGAGAAACAGGGTTACACACACACACACACACACACTCTCTCAGGCTTATTAAATCTCCCCTCCATCTCTTCTCTGTCTTCATCCCTACCTCACACACTACCCCTTCCTATTTCATTATTACTGTGTGTGTGTGTGTGTGTGTGTGTGTGTGTGTGTGTGTGTGTGTGTGTGCGCATTTTCTTCTGATTGCGTTACATTTGAGATGTCTCTGCTCTGCCTTATTGTACATGAGGAAAAACAGAATTGCAAGGCCATCTGTCCTGAACACCCAAAGCCACACACACACACACACACACACACACACACACACACACACACACACACACACACACACACACACACACACTAAATGCTCTCATTGACCAGTATCTACCAACACACTGGCGGCAAGCTGATAGGCCGTTGAATGCATGAAAAACACACGACAGCAGATGGAACAACAGTAAAGTTGAAAGGCAAAACTCTATAGTGTGTGTGTTTGTCTCCGTAGTAGAAGGAGTGTGTAGATAAAAGGGATGGAAATATATGCAGTGAGTGGAGAAGGGCTGATATTGTAATTGTTGCATGCATGTGTGAGACCACATGCCCACCTGCCAGCACACCACACACATAGACCAGTCCAATCCGCAGGGCTCCGTGGACCATCTCTAGAGGGACTCCCACCAGTAGCTGCATGGCCATGTTCAAGCTCAGGTGTTCAATCCTGTAAAAAAAAGAAAAAAAAAGAAAAAGAAAAAAAGGAATATATATATATATATAAAAGGTGAATCAGAGAAAAAGTGATAGTTGTAGTTATAATTTGGTGTTAGCTGTTTTCTGATTCTGAAAATATCTTTATTAAATTTACAAAGATGATATACAATTCTGAAATAAAGTCAAATACAATTTAATTTAGTGAACACCATGAACTAATGTACCTCAATTGTTTATTGTGCTCAATAAAATGAAACATTACATTGAATCAGCAAAGTCTTTCCAAAGGCATTGCCCCAGTTACCTGGAACAATCCACAGAACATCTTGTGAAAGTTTTTCCTTAGATCTACTTTTTACTGAAGAATAATCCCTATGAAAACTCTTGACATTGTGTTCTATGGATTATTCAGAATAACCTGCATGCTGTTTCAGGAAAGACACATTGCTTTTATAATTTAACATGTGTTTTCAATGCTTTAAACTCCAAATTACCATTATGTAGAGCTAGCAGAAATCTCAAAGATAGATATCTCAAAACATAGGCATATAAAACCCAAATTGTCTGTAGGGCTGCGACTAAAAATTCCTTTTCTTAGTGTTGTTTGTTGTTTTGAAAACCAAAGGCGTAATCTTCAAATGTCTTGCTTTGTCCAACGAACAATCCCAAATATGTTAAATACAATAATACTAATCACACAAAATAACAAATTTTCACAACCAAAAAATATTTGCCATTTTTGCTTGGTTAAACAATTGAAATGACTAAAAGGTAATCACAATTGTTGCTGATTCATTTTCAGTTGAGCAAGTGTAGATACCAGAACAGAAGATAGGGTTTCTGTTAGGTTTGAGGTTCTGTTATTGTTTTGTTATGTTTGTGCAGTTGTTCTGTTTTCTGTTTTCAGTTATACTCAGAGTGTCCTCCCTTGTCGCCTAGTGTTACTTCCTGTCTTGTGTCTGATTTGTTTCCTGTTTTATTTTTATAGTCTGTTTCGCTGTCTAGTCCTGTCTGGTTTACTACCTTCCTTGTTTTCCCGCCTTTGTGATAGTCGTCCCCGCCCTCACCTCTTGTATTTAACCTCTGTGTTCCCTTTGTCTCTTGTCAGTTCCTTTTGTCGCTTGTCAGTTCCTTTTACGTGTTCAATGTTAGACTCTTCCTGCAATCTGGCTTGACTTGTGAGTCTTCCCAAATAGGCTTGTTCGAGATGAACTGCGCCTCGCCTGTAAGGTAGACGTGAGCAGGTGGCAGCAGCCGGGGGCGGTGACAAAAAGCTGCGGTAAAGTCGGACAGTTTCCAGCTGATTTCAGCCGCTTTCAGACTGAACAGGAAGTGACAAAACCACTGTGGTGCGATTCCGATTTAATAAAATGTTATCAGACCCCCATATCACCTTGAACACACTCTCTCGTTGTTTTAATTCTGACAGAGTAAGTCTCAAAATGCTCTACATGCGATCTGTTGCTGATGTTAATTAACAACAGACTGTAGATGGTTTGTGATCTGAACAGATTTAGTCTCTCTGACTTCTAAACGTAACTATCAGCAGCAAATGGCTTCTTCTAAAAGGAGGAAAACAAAACATATCAAACTATATTCACGGTGCAGACGTGGCCAGAAATACTTTAAAAGAAAAGGGCAACCAAGGTAAAAAAGAAAAGGCACTAATCCCTTGATAAATAACAAAAGCAACTATAGAGAAATACCTTATGCAAATACTCAGTTTGATTTTAACAGATATGCCTCAAAACAGACACTTTAGAGTGTGCAGTTTTTATTATAACACATCCCCTGCCTATTCCCTCCAAGACCATATTATGCTTGCTCACAGACACAGACACAGACACAAACTAGTCAGCTCACACACACACACACACACACACACACACACACACACACACACACACACACACACACACACACACACACACACACACACACACAAAACCTATCATGGCTAGAAAGTCCTTCAAGCCAAACCAACAGCACAGATACATTAGGGTGTCACGGCCCTGTTTTTCTTCATCATTGTCTCTCACTTGCTTCAATCATTTCCCTCCTCTGTTTTCTGTTTGTCTGAATTATTAAGTCATTTCTTTTTCACATTGCTGAAAAAGAGATGACTCTCCTGTTTTTCCCATTCAACAGTTTGACAAACCGAACCACTGAATGTTGTGTGTCCTGTCAGTGCATTCATTCATTCATTCAACAAACAGCTTCTACATCCTAGAAATTAATACTAACATTCCCTCAAACAAACAAGCACATGTACAAACAATTCCCCCGACACAAACAGGAAAGAAACAAGACAAGACCGATAGTCTATTTAGTTTGAACCAACTCAGCACCTTCAACTACAATGCAGAGGGGATCGTTCCAGTGATCAGGGAGACAATGTGGGATATTGATTAGCTGAGAGAGGCCTGTCCAAATGCACAAGGACAACTCCACTCCTGATAACAGAGGCTATCTATTTCTATACTGCTAATGAGGCTGTAAGGGATGGGTTGCACTGTCAGGCAGATCTGTGGATACCCATGAGAGGATCTATTGTGTCCAGATTACCATGGTCTTTCATGGCACTCAACAAAAGCACTGTTTTAATCCTTTTTTATCACTTGCTCACTAAACTACAGCTGAACTTTCACTGATCAGTGAAGTTTACTCAAGCACTGAACAGAAACTTTTTTTAATGTCTCAGCTGCATCAAACTGATGAAAAGATTGTGATGCACTCAAAAAATAAACATGATTTCAGAATGTATTGAAAAAGTATCATTAATTATTGTAGGCCCCACTTTTTAGAATAATGAGAGGTGGACAGAAGCGGGACGAATGCAACTAGAAAAAAATATTTTCCTGCAAAATGTTTAGATTCATGGTTTAATCTAGCAGGAAGCTAATCTTCCTAAAGTTTGCAAAGCTGCTACTAACACAGTCTTTGTGTGTGACAGAGTGAGAGAGAGGGTAAAAAAAGAGTGTCTGCATAAAACTCTGTTAAGGGATGTTTTGGCAGCAATATTTACACTCTGTTTTAGTGTTGAGAATTGGGAAGGATCAGTCCTACTGAGCTGTTGATAGGATTACAAGGTTTGTAGATGCCTGTGTGTGTGTGTGTGTGTGTGTGTGTGTGTGTGTGTGTGTGTGTGTGTGTGTGTGTGTGTGTGTGTGTGTGTGTGTGTGTGTGAGTGCGTGTGTACGTGTGCGACCTTGGCCTTTGTAATTCCAACCTTGCAGAAATGTTTTCTGTCACTCTATAGTATAAAAGATAATTATAGATAAATAAAGACACAGGTCTGGATCTACATTCAAGACACTCTGACATCACGGGCAGCTCCTTCAGTGAAAGGCTGCTTCGCCCGTGTTGTGTGAAGAAGAGATACCGCAGGTCCTCCTTTCCTGCTGCTGTCAGACTTTACAACCAACACTGCTCCTTACAACTGACAAATTACTCATGTACAATATCAATACACCTATCAATATCAATATTCTGTCTGTGCAATACTGTCAATTCAACCATTATATGTAGCTTTTTACTGTTTACAGCTTCTTCTTTTATTACTGTTATTTTACAGTTTAGATTTTTTATTTATTATATCTTGTATTTTTATTCATGCTTGTGGTTATTGCACTATTCCCTTTACTGCTGTAACACTGAAAATATTCCCCACTGTTGGACTAATAATAGAGGGTAATCATAGATATAGAACATGTTCTGTATCTATGAGGGTAATATAATCTTATCTTTAATTGTGCCCTTTGTTTGACCCACATTAGCTGTCACACTACCTTTGGCTGCACTTATGAAGCTCCATGCTCACCACCTTTACCCTCTAATTAATTACATGAACTTCAATTCATAGTACAATTTAGAATACAAAGACATTGAGCAATCTGTCTTGGTGTGCTTTCTAATGAAGGTCTCTCCAGTGGTTCCTGTATCAGCATTAGCAAATGAGCTGAACTGGTTTAGCCAGCCAGCATGTATAATGACCAATGTATGTTCTTCTGCGCCATCACCCCAAAGGATCCAACATAACTCAGTAATGAAATAGTTATTCTTCCTCAATTATTGAAAGTCATTTTTGATCAGCGCTGCATATTTCTGAAGTTGTGTGCATCAAACACAAACACCCTTTGAAACAAAAATCTACAAACTCTGCTTGACTAAATGAAATGAAGGCCACTAAATGCACTCAATATGGATTTAAAAAGCAATGCGATAATGCAATTTAGAGAACTTTAATCATCAAAATCATCATCATATGAGTGTGTCAGGTTTTTCTTTGTAGTCAGGATTCAACACAGAATCATTCACTGCATCCCCACAATCTTGGCAAGAAACATGTCGGCCTGAGAAGTGAGCAGCTCACAATGACTGCAAAACCACAGTGATGAGATTTTACTATTAGGAAGATGTTACTGATGTTTCCATGTCAGTGATAAATAAACCATTTACACATATAATCGGGCACATATTGGTAGGCAAAATATAATTCCCACAGGCTTCCTGAGTAATGAGTGCAAACATTCCACCTCCCTACTTTTATCCTTCCATTCATTCCTTCTTCCTCATCTTTTAACTACACACTGTCATCCCTTCCGTCTCTCCCCGGCACCTCCTGGTTCTCCTAATTAAATTACCATTTTATTAGTTCTCACTGTTGCCTGAGACTGCATTTACCCAGAAGGTTAATTAAACCTGGATGACCTGGCCTGATCTGATAATAAAATAGTCTGTTTTGCTTGTTGTAGGAGAGGAGAGGACAGGAGAGGAGAGGGAGGGGAGGGGAGGGGAGGAGAGGAGAGGAGAGGAGAGGAGAGGAGAGGAGAGGAGAGGAGAGGAGAGGAGAGGAGAGGAGAGGAGAGGAGAGGAGAGGAGAGGAGAGGAGAGGAGAGGAGAGGAGAGGAGAGGAGAGGAGAGGAGGTAGGCTGAAGAAGTACAATGGTAGGTTATATTAAGTTATCTGTCAAGTGTTGGACAGTATTTAGTGGTTTCTTTTGGTAGAAGAGAGTGATTATATGGAGACAAATGTTCCACACACTCAGAACCGCAGTATATACCAATATACACCAATAATCCATAACCGAGAAAGGGATGTACGGGATCCGCTGCTGGAGCTGCTGCCCCCACAACCCGACCCCAAATAACGATGGATCGATGGATGGATGGTTAGACCAATAATCCAATAATCATAACATGATACTTTAGGTATATTTGTCACTTGCTTTTTTGTTTTGTAACTTCACATCCACTGAATTCTGAAATTGTGAAATACGAAATGCTTCCATAGACTTACAGTATTAGCAACTCACAATCTCCTCTTCCTTATCTGTGTTTTTCCTTCATGACTGAAAAGGATATCATTACTTTCACTGGTGTGTTTCACTGAAAATAAATTACAATGTGTAGTTTAAGTTAATGAAAACATTATGAAACAAGCTCACTTGAATGTTTCAAATGCCACAAACCTAAACCACCTGAGGCATCATAGGTTTGCAATACCTCTAGTTTGTGTTTAACTATCAATTTGTTATTTCCATCCGGTGTCACACACACTCCCCTTATTACACAACTGACGTCATACGAAATCTGTCATTTCCTCAAGGTAATAATACTGGAAAATAGCAAGATGTAAACTCACCCAGTGTGCATGAAAATGTAGCTGAGGTACCTCCAGGCCTGGGCTCGTAGCTGGGGGTGGTAAGGAAAGGGACTCTTTAGAAAGAACGGGCTGGATACCTGCAGGACCAAGCGGTCCAGCTGGAACCCATAGTACATGAACACGGCCACCTGGGAGAACACAGTTAGGTTAACACAGAATGTGTGATTTTAGGAGGATTGTATCAGTATATATACACCACAATGAACACAATGAAATAATGCTCAGCATTATAAATCAGAACACATTGCTCTGGTAATTACATGAAAGTTGATCATAAACTTATCTTCGGGCATTATCAGTAAAATTTCATTATGAACTCAGATGGAAAACAATCCTGGTATGAGCAAGACAATATTTATTTATTTAATATATTTATAAGTAATCTGTCTTAATTTGAAAAAAGATAATATTTGGAAGTTATTCTACCGAACAACCTTTACAGTAAAAACCAGCACATTTATCACATAAAAACAGAAACATGAAACTAGCATATTTAAAGCAATTAAAACACAGTGTGGCCTACAAAAGCGGATTCTCTCCGTTTGATAACAGCTGTATTTCCATTTTTGCATATTATATGCTTCACCTCCTCGTTACTTTCCATTAGAAGCTGCTGCTCATTGGTTGAAACATATGCCGCATGCCTTCTCCATTTCTGCATCAGTAAATCTGTGATCGATACCGTGGTCTATTTAAGAAAGCCGGGAACGTGCACTTATCCTAGCTATCTACACCTGGCTGGACATAGCTTCACCTGTTGATCCTGGCTCGGCAAAAGTGCAACCGATTAAGCCGCAATGAGCGGATCACACTAAGTCAAGCTGCACTTTTTCACTTATCCTGGATATCTTTATCCTACTTTCGTGAAACAGGCCCCAGGACTTCAAAATAAAACAGGAAACAGAACATATACAACCACAAGACATGACAGTAAACCAGGCTAAGAAATAAACACAAGAAAACAGACTACCACAATAAGACAAGACAAAACACCAAACCATAACATTGTGTTTTGTGACTTGCACTATACATTTGCATTGCCACCTTCTGCAGTTGGTAGGGCAGTTTATGCCATCCCCCGCATGCTCAAGGGCTTACATGTCCCTCCTTGTGTACTAGCCTGCTTATCAAAACATAGCTCCACAGCATACTCTTAATGAGAGGTTGTAGAATACATATTGGTCTTACGCTCCCAAACAATTTACCTCAGCAATGGTGATAGCCAGGATGAACCAGGGTGGGGGGCAGTAGGTGTAGCTGTCAAAGTACCACTTGCGGTCAACCTCGCGAGGCAGCGTCTCATAGGCGACATGCCGGACCAGGCGTTGAGACAGCCCCAAGCCCGCCTCATCTCTGAGACTGCAACCTTTAAGCTGCCTGCTACCCTGCAGGATGGCCCTCCGGAAACTGTTGGAGCGCTTGTTACTCATCTGGAGAAAGGAGGAAAGAAGAGAGGAAGGTGATGAAGGGGATGAAAGGAAGATGTAGGGTCGAAGAGGAGACAAAGAGAAAGCAAAAGAGAGGCAGAGAAAGAAGGAAGGCCAGAAAGGAGGAGGATGGGTATGAGCTTTACTATCAATCGTTCAGTATGTTTTTACATTATATATATCAGAATCAGAATCAGCTTTATTTGCCAGGTATGAGGACACATTCAAGGAATTTTTCTTTGGAACATTGTTACTCACACTGTGCTTACACATACAAAACAACCAAAACAAAATATACACACTAATATATACACAATATATACATACTATAAACAGAAACAATATAGAGGTATGAGTGCAATGAAGAGTTCAATAAAATTATTTAAATGTGGAGCATAGTGCAAAGGATACTGGGATAAATAGTATTATGTTATTATATTACAATATGAACAGTATGAACAGTATGAACAATATGAACATATGAACAGTTCTGAAATAGGAAATGAGAATGATGAATAAATTAAAAAATAATAATAATAAGTGAGATGTGAGAATGGGAATGATGAATAATACGAAATAAGTGGAATAATAAGTGGAACCAGTAAACAGATGCTGTAGAGACAGTGATTACTGGGTTATTGACCAGAATTTAATCTGACACTGTGGGTAAGAAGTCAGCTTTTCATCAGAGAGATGGCTTGTGGGTAGAAACTGTTCCTGAATCTGTTGGTTTTGGCTATATATATATATATATATATATATATATATATATATATATATATATATATATATATATATATATATATATATATATATATATATATATATATATACAGACCCCTTCCACCTTGCCATGGCAACAGAATGCCTGTATCACGTAGCAACCACCAAACCCCTTCTTAATCCCTCTCTGTCTATCAGGAAATTTCCATTTTTGATTAAGAGAGGATCCCACCAGTCAGTCTCTTTCTTTCTTTTTAAACCTGACGAAATGACTTTTCTGCTCTCATTTTATAAGTGCTGCCATCTATTTTGATTTAATGTAATCATTGTTTTTGCAGAGATGTCACATATTTCAAACTGTGGGCTTCTCATTTTCAAACATGCTCACACTCATACACATTGTATCGGCAGGTGAGCATGTGTGTTTATTTCTCACCTCAAAGCAAGGGTTGAAAATGTACTAAACTCCATCTCTATGATGGGCAACAAGAAATGAAGGAATATGTTAGAATAATATGTCAGTGTTTCAGCTGCTGGTTTTGGAAGCAGGATTTTTTTTTTATTAACCAATTAAGCATTACTGACAAAGCATGTATACTTAATGAATATTTACAGTTTAGATTACACACACTAGTGGGATTAATATGAGAAGAAACATATTTATAGAAGGAACAATGGAACTGTAAAATATTACTAATACTCAATAATGAACACAAGAATGGTATTTGTATCAATTCAAATAAGTTAAAAAGTTAAAGATCCAGATTATACTTAATAAATATTTACAGTTTAGATAACACACACTATGCACATTTTCAGGTTCATACTTGTATTTTCTCTAGAAAATACAAGAACATGGCTACATACTTTGATGTTCAAAAAACACATTATTTTTCAAAAACGTTCTGTCTGAATAAACCTGTGTTTACCCATAATCTGAAACGCTTGTTTTTAGCGCCTGACCCTTTAAGCCCCCCTCCCTAAAAAGCCCAGTTGGCCCTGATTGGTCAGCATTTCCAGTTCTTCCCCATCTGCACTCTTGGTGTCTCTGCACCATCACTGCAGCTGAGGAATGATTCTAATGGCACTGTAGTGGGAGTTTCTAATTATATATGGTATAGCTGTGACATCACACATACAGAAGCCCTGACAACTCGTTTCAAGGCACAGTTTTTAAATATGGGATGTGTGCCTTTTCTCTGTGGATTGAGCATTTTAACATTTTCACATAATTTATATAGTACCTCAACCTGCTTTATAATAAAAAAGACATGAAAATCTTACTTTTAATAATATGGGACCTTTTACTACACTTGCTGTGTTTTATAACTTTTCCATGACGATGCACTGACTCTTGTTCCACTTAACTCCTCCAGTCTCTTTCTTACTCTGCTCTGTTTATGTCAAACTCAATAACTCAACCCTGCTACTGTGTTTATATCTCTAAGACTGCAGGAAGCCCAGATGTGTCAGTTAGTGGATGTTATTTTAGGGCAATGTGGGTGAGTGATATCGTTTTCAGTAAGGGCAGATATTGGTAAAATAGATAAATGTAATTTGGCTATCTGCACTAAAAGTATAATAAAAATGGCAGATAGATAAAGCCAGATAGATAAAGATAAAAGCCTGTTTATACAAGCACAGACTTATGAGAGAAATGGGAAAACTTTCGTTTGAATATAGTGGACATACTTATTAGTGAATATCTTCAGATTACACTTCATTTCAATTTGCCTGAGATGGAAAAAGAACACAGTAAGGAGAAAAAAAAAAAGCAATAAGAAGTAATAAAATATCTATGAACAGTTGGCTGATGGTTCTTCTGAAACTGTTTAATGAGACTTTAGTGTCTCTGCATGGATCACCGTTTGGAGATAAACTTCAGAAAAAGCCAATTATTTCTGCCTTTATGTTAGCCACAGAGAACTGTGGGAAAATGATTATGGGTTACCATGGCCACTTCTGGACTGCATACCAAAGAGTGTGCATGCAGCACGCACACACGCACGCACGTGCACACACACACACACACACACACACACACACACACACACACACACACACACACACACACACACACACACAGACCTCCCCCAGCCAGCCATGCTTAATAAAGACAGACAATTCTTCGTATGAAGTGACTGCAATTCCTCTCATCTTTGTAGGACACAGAAGCAAGAATGGAATTCTGTCTGTTTACCCATTGGCAAGGTGAAGGGGAGAAATGCGTGTTTCTCCAGCAAGAGACAATTTCAGTTTGATCAATGGAAAACACAGTCAGAATAGAGGGACATGGGTGAGAGACAAAAGCAAGAGACAGAGAAAGAAAACAGATTGAATAATGTTTTTATTATACTTTATTAATCCCACAAGGGGAAATTACACTACACGAATAAGAAGGAAATGGAGGAGTACAGATGGAAGAAGGAAGTAGAGGAAGATGAAGGCTGGAGCAAAAAATGTAATGCGAAAAAGGGGCTGGGTTGATAATTGTGTTACAAAAACTATGACATTTATTCTATAAAGTAATCTACCAGGAATTTGTACTAAGGCATATTTGATTGGCAACATACCAGATGACATTCTTATGTTGTGGTAAAAGTTAATCCAGGTACAACTCCTTATTTTAAAAGGATTTTTTGGCATCTCATGCCTATATTAGATAGTTGACAGGAGAGAGATGACGAGGTGAGAGAGATGAGAAACAACATGCAACAAACCCAAACTGTTGCCAGAAATTTAGAAGCAAACTATTGTCTTAAACATCATTGTATGCTGTAGCTTCATGATTTCCCTTTCTTAACCAACTAAGAAGCCCAAACTGTGAGAAACAGGAGGGGTGTCCACTGTCCACATAGATTTGACATTATAGTGTATGTCTAGCAAAATAAAACTGTATTAGGCATACACGCAGGATGAATATGAGTGCATCTGTAAGAACCAGGACAAATCCATCATGATTGTTCCACAATTTCATCCCACTGGGGGAAAAACTGAGCGGTTCAACCTGTTTGTAGGTATTTTAAGTATAAACATATTACTGAGCCTGCAGTTGCAGTACGTTTTATGAGAGAGAGTCAGACAGGAGGAGATGGATGGACAGAAAGAAGAAAGGCACTAATAAGAAAGAAGCGTAGAGCTTATGCAAAGGCAGACAGACCAAGGAAGACGGTAAAGGGTGAGAGAATATGGAGGGGTGAAGAGGTAAAGAGAGGGAGTGAGCGGTAATTTGAACGCCGACTGTGACGAAGCAGTGAGCAGGCAATTACCGACAATCCCATTGATTGAAGAGCTACGGTGCAAAGGGGGGATGACGCAACAAATAAAACCCTTAGTTTGTCTCTGTCTTTCTCTTCTTCTACTCTTCTTCATTCCTTCTTCCTGTGAAGGCAGAAGATATAGAGAGATAGAGATGTACCTAAAGAAACCAGGCACTGACAATCAACTTGTTGGGAGAATTATAACTCTCTTTCTCTCAAGTTCTCATATTTGCTTTAACCCCTTTGATCTTTATCTTAGAGACCATTGATGTCTGCCATTTAGAAGGTCCAGTATGCCATGTTAACATACTTAACATTCCTTGAAATATCCATATCATATTTACAAGCTTTTTCCGTTTGGGTTCACATGGGCAGAAATCCTTGTGCATAATACCAAACATTTAGCCTTGAATAACTCCTGAAACAGGAGGTGCTCACTCTTACTTTCAGTGGCTGATTTTTAGTTATTATTGCTTTTTTGCTGGTTGTACAATAGAACCTTTATACTTTAATTTGAGTGCTTAATCTAGGGTCTTTCCCCAGTTATTCTATCACCCAAGGTGGTGTCTTCAATTTGCCTGTTTTGTCTGATTAACTTTTAAAAAACCTAAAGATATTTAATTGACAATGATTTTAAAAAGAGAAAAGCAGCCTAGCCTCACATTTTAGAAGCTGAAACCAGCAAGGTAATATTAACTGACTTCACCAATTCAAAAATTATCAAGCCAAACATAAACTAACTTTCTGTTGATCAATTGATTAATTGTCTTTTCACATCAACATTTATTACCATACCATCCCTTTAAGTTTCCAACCAAGAGAAAAAAAGAAAATGTGGAAATCTTCACATTTGAGTTAGCTGAACAAGCAAATGTTGGCATTTATGCTTGATAAATGATTAACTAATTGATTAATATAACTAATAAAACTAATTATTTCGGAACTTATTTATTCAGCATATTACCATAATGAATACATGTCACTACTTTCTTTCTTCCCTCCCTGTGTTATGCTTCTGTTATGGTTGCCTCTGCAAATGTATAAACCATTAAGGGGGTGGACACAATATTGACTAAGAAAAAAAGAGTGAACGTACACACAGATGCTGGCACCCCATTCCTCTCTGTCCTACTTCCAGTTGCACGCCATGAACCACAACATGTCACATGACAGTAATGCGCCAATTGGAAAGCAACAGCAAAACGCCCTTTTGACATTTTTCCAAGCTTCCTACAGTCCTCATTCCTCACCCACTGCATCAAACAATGAACAGCTCTGAGGAGCAAGAAAGAAAAGAAGAGATGGACAAACTCACACTCACAGACAACAATGAATTCCCTACGATCTCTGCATGATGCACCCCCCCACCCCAACCCACCCACCCGCCACTGCCACCCAGTAGTTATTGTGTACCACACATCTACTCCCACTCGAAGACCACTCCACACTGTCCCGGTTCAACAGATCAGCCTCCCATGAGGAACAGCAGCAAGACAGCGGAAAACACAAAATGAGAAGGTTATGAGGCAGCAAGCACAGCTGGAGATGCTTGAGTGAGACCTTAGACAAACCGGCTGGAGTTTGAAGGTGAAAATGAAAGTGTGGCAAGGTGAGTATTAACAAGGGAATTTATCACCAGAGCAGTTTCCTATAAGCAAGACTCTCTGCATGTTGCTGTCTATTTTTTTGCTTACTACAACAGAGTCTTTACAGTCAAATTTGATAATCTGAGGTATCATTTTGCAAGTCTGCACTTCCTTCACAATACCTTTTCCTCCTGCTTGTGAAACATGATTAGTTGCTGACAAGTTGATTCAAAGAATATCCATTGTCATGAAAATAACGAGTTGATATGATTTACGCACGTTTCTAACGTAATAATCATCTTTGAGACTTATAGAGGATTTCAAGTCATTACAAGTCAAAAGTCTAAGTGAAGTCACAAGTCTTCATTGTTAAAGCGTAACTCTCTCCAAAATGCAACCTAGGGTCTTTTTGTGAATGTATCAAACCTTTGTTTAAAAGCATAATTACGATGGAAGTGCCACTTTTAAGATTTACCGTATTCTCGTTTTGGGTCAAATGGCCTTTTGAATGGCTAGGGGCACTTCTATGATCACATCAAAATCACTATTTTTAAAACATTACAGCTAAAGTAAGTCGTTCAAAAACTCTTTTTTTAGTGTGTTTTCAGTATTTGTAGTGTTTTAAAATTAATGATTTTGATGTGATCATAGAAGTGCCCCTATCACTTCCATTTAAAAGGCCATTTGACCCAAAATGAGAATACGGTAAATCTTAAATATGCCTTTAAACGAAAGTTTGACTTGGGTACATTCACAAAAAGACTCTAGGTTGCATTTTGGAGAGAGTTATACTTTAAAGTCAAGTCTTGTCCAAAGTCATCAAATTCATCAGTCTGACTCGACATTAAAACCACAGCATGCAAGCTATATACATACATATTATGTATAACCTAAAATGGTCAAAAAATCTCACCAGGTTGACAAAATCTTGGTAGCAGATCTTTCCATCGGCGTTACCATCAGCGAGGGCCAATAGGACTTCTAGTTTGTGGGGGTCAAGCTCGGAGCCGTGGGTCGCCAGCAGGTCCCTGAACCGCTCTGTACTGATGAAGCCAGAATTGTCTGGGTCATACTGCAAATTAACACACACACACACACACACACACACACAGACACACACACACACACACACCCACACCCACACCCACACACACACACACACACACAGAAATGGAAGTGTAAATAGAATAGACACAAATGCATCTCTTTATAGATTACAGGCAAATGCAATATAACAAATAAGCACCAGATTCACATAAACATGTGAGAAGTTCATGAGCAGTCAATATCCCCCCAGTGCATCATTTTTTGTGCAGCCAAACTTCAAAAGTTCAAATAAGAAAAATACACAGTGGTTTAGTCACAGTTTGAGCATCTCACAAATGAGGCGTAATGGCTCCAAAAAGGCCCAACTGTTGAGACGCAGCAGTAACTTTTAACAGCTTTGGATTTTGCTTTAAAATGACACCACATTTAACCACAGGCTGTTTTTCTGCTTATTCACAATCAGAACAGAGAAGGCATTTACAGTAAATGAATCTGGAAAAAACACCAGCTATTCTGACAAAACCTTAGATGTTTTAAAAAGCTAGAAATTCAAAAGACCTTCAGCTTTTACCTAGCCACTTCCTTTGCACTTACTGTAATAGCTCTATCTTTAGTGGCAATTTAGAGTGAAACTGCCACTTAAACATATACAAATATTTAAAAAAAGTATTGTACATTTTGCTCGTGTTTCATGTTGGAAACTATATCCAAGAGAGCTAGAAGTATAACAGAGGCTTACTGACTGCAGAGAAGTAAGCAAAAACATTTATCATGGCCTTGTCTTTTCTAATGGAGTAATTCCTAATTCTACCTGATGTGTGTGTGTTTGTGTGTGTGTGTGTGTGTGTGTGTGTGTGTGTGTCTTTGTGCGTGCATGTGTGTGTGTGAGTGTACAACATTCGCAAATGTGAGTATGCCAGTATAACCATGCCTGTGTGTGAAAATACAGCGCATTCATGCATTAAGATGTGACATTCAGACAATATGAGCCGCCTGCCAGATTCCAACACCCCCTGAACCAGAAATAGTGACAGAGTATATGTATATATGTATGTACGTGTGTGTGTGTGTGTGTGTGTGTGTGTGTGTGTGTGTGTGTGTGTGTGTGTGTGTGTGTGTGTGTGTGCCATATGCCGCTGTTGGCAGGTGCTGGGTAAAGCCAAGTTGGCAGCTTGACCAAATGAGAATGGGGAGAAGAGGTTTTGGCTCTCCGTCGTGATGTCATCTTCTCAAGTTTTTGGACGATATATGGCATGGAAAAACTACAGTTGTGACCTTGTATTGTGTCTGGCAAGAAAAGCGTTGGAGAATTGCTCAGAAATCTGTTTTGACGGACATTTTTAGTAAAAGCAATAATTGCTAGAGAATTGTAGATGAAAATATTTTAAATAAAAAGGTCCCCTCTTCCTTCTAAGAGTTGTTCTGTGAGTTTCATAAATCATTTTTATAATCCTATTAAGAATATTTTTATGACATAGTAATATAGTATAGTATAGATAGTATTTCCATACTATTGTTCCTGCAAAGACAAACAAACAAGAACCCTTGAATATAATTAAACTTTCACTGCTGAGTCCAACATAAACATAATCCCCTTACCTTATACTGTATATGCACACCAAAACATCTCTGTCTTAAAAACACACACACACACACACACACACACACACATACGCACACACACACACACACACACACACACACACACACACACACACACACACACACGCACGCACACACACTACTTTACAAAAGAAAGCTCCAACCTTCTCTTGCAGTAAATCTGCCTGTTTCTGACGAGGCCATTTTGTCATGATGAAGTAACGTCAGCCAAAGAGAGTCTCATCCCTCACCAACAGTGTGTGAGCAAAATAATATGTTTTGTGTTTGTGTATGTGCATGTTTGTCGCAGACTGCACAGGGTTGTTTCTAACCAGGACTAAAGGATTACAGTCCAATCCAAGACTCTCAGTACACACCTCCCCCATCTATCTTTCTCAAATACACACACACACACGCACACACACACACACACACACACACACACACACACACACACACACACACACACACACACACAAACACGAAACCCCAGTCCCCCTCCTCACCCTGCCCACACACAACACCCCTCACCCTACATTCATACCCTTCTCCCTTTACTTTCTCTCTCTAAAGCTAACATGTGGACTCCCTCAAAAAAATAAATAGTTCAATAAATTTGCCCGTTATCTCTTTTCCTGTCACTTCCAGAGGCAGGCAGCCATACATTATTTTCCTCACACAAACATTCCCTCTCTCCACTTTTGCGACACCACAGGCTTCATAGTTAAGTGAGCACTCTCTGAAGTCAACAGGCTGGCAATTTCATGCAAGGTTCACCCAATCCCTTTACAATTAGTTTTTTT
>JABXJD010000899.1:80000-142029 GCA_013375575.1 Percina caprodes | reverse complement strand
AGTAAAGTGGGCTAGCTAACGCTAGTCTACAAGCCCAGGCAGCAGGAAAGATGAAGCTGCGATTAAACTGTCAATTAACATTAGTCAACCTGTTTATTAAATGCCTACAAGCTAACACATAAGTCTAACAAGACTAACACTGAATTCACCATGCATTTAACTTGAGAGCTAATAACGTTAGCTTAACATCTGTACAATCAAGTTAACTTACTACATCTAAGCTAGTCGCTCTAACGTTAGCTAATGTTAATTTATCAAAACACAAACTGATAGCATTGACTAGTGTTAACAGAACCCTGTTAAAGTAAAAATATAACACCCAATGATTATAAATTGTTGTTGTTTTCAGTCTGAATGGCCAAGGACAACTTTACATGTGTTGACAATAAAGATGCTCACAAAACGCTGTACTTGCAATAACGTATCTTGCACATTCATGTCCTCTTAAATACAAAGAATTGCTAAGTTCTTAATTCCCAATATCATGTCTCAGTCATTAGTTCCAGGTGAAAACACTTGTCAGAAGTGGGATTTGAACCCACGCCTCCAGTGGAGACTGCGACCTGAACGCAGCACCTTGGACCACTCGGCCATCCTGACTGCTCCAACAGATGTTCAGTAGGACCTGTCTCAAAAATTATAATATAGTGAATCAACTATGTCATGATATAGTAGGTTCTCAGTCATCAGGTCATAGTTAACAAGGGAAGTCTTGACAATGGCAATACATTGCTGTGGATGTGAAGGCATCTTATTGACTTTGTACCCCAATGTGCAATACAGGCTAAATCTATGGTGGGAATCAGATCCTCCAATGTTTCTGTCCACAATGTCCACCTGAATCAGAAATGTCCCTGCCAGATGGGAAATAGACTGACAATCGGGTCTGTTTACAATACACATATGTGTATACACACAGACACACACACACGGTGTGTTGTAGGCTATATCTGTTTCAGTTGTCACTGTTATGAATGTCATTACTGTTCAGAAAAAATGTTTTGTTAAATTCTGTCTTTATTGCCCAATAAATTAAACACAACATGCAATGGATAACACGTCTGACTACGGATCAGAAGATTCTAAGGTTCGACTCCTGGCTAGCTTGAGCTGCTATTTAGCTACTAAATCCATTCGTCATTTCCAACTTTACCCCTTTACAAACTGGCTATCAAAGTAAATTTACATGTATAAAGAGCCAAATGATGAGGAAATATTGTTTCAACATGTGTGTAAATTCATCTAACCTCTCAGTGTCAGACAACTACAGCAGTCATCAAGCTTTTGCTGTTGTTTTTCTGTTTTTGCTTGCTAATCATCTTTCCTTGAAAAACAAGTTTGTCCCTGAAGGACAGAATCAGCAGTGCTAGATAAACCATCCATGACATTTTCTTTTGTTAGTCAACAATTAGGGAAACCGGAAAATATCAGTATAGTCGCTATTCAGAGTTCCAACTATGCTATGACAACAACAAGGCCCTACTGTTACCAAGTGGCCGTGATCGTATAGTGGTTAGTACTCTGCGTTGTGGCTGCAGCAACCCCGGTTAGAATCCGGGTCACCCCAGCTTTGTAAGCAGCTTCACTGTCATAGCTCTAGATTTTCCATCCTCTGCTTCATTTTACATTGATTGAAACTGGACAGCTTAGGATAAAAGTCCTGCAGGAGGCCCCACATTTTGGACATGTGCTAAAACAGCTCTAGATCCTTTAGTTTAACTCAAGCACAGCTATCATCAAGTTTACTCTGTTGTTTTTTAGAAACTCCATCTGTATGCAACCTCATCCCATTAATGCATATTACTAACTCAACTTCTTCCCTTTCCTGGAGTCTTGTGCTCTCTCACCCCTCTCCTCTCTCCTCCTATCTCTTCCTGCAGGTGTTTCTGGCTCTGGAGCTGTGGAGTCTGGATCTGTGGTTGGAGACACCTTCAGCTCTAAATCCTTCAGTTTAACTCAAGCACAGCTATCATCAAGCTTTCTCTGTTGGTGTTGTTTTTTTTAGAATCAGCAGTACTAGATAAACCATCCTTGGAATTGTTAGTTGTTACTAGAGGCGAGCCGGATACTCGGCTGGAACAAGTATCCGTGCGGATAAAGCCCTTTGCTGAGTACGGGTATTATCGAGTAATACAGTCAATATCTGTGCTCGGATTCTGTGCTCGTGTGCTGGTCATAGCGCCCCTCCCCCTACACACACACTTTGCTCACTCACACACAGAACACTTAGAACAGCTCTCTCTCTCTCTCTCTCTCTCTCTCTCTCTCTCTCTCTCTCTCTCTCCCTCAGTCACTCAGGTCACGCGGGTCTTTCCGTTAACGTTTAGGGTTTCTTCAGCTTCAGCTTTTGTTTTTAACTTGGGTTTGTGGTACTTCTTTAGTAACCAGTAGATTTCTGAAGTAAGCGTGGGCTTTCAAATATAGAATGCGACTCGCGTTGCGTCTTTTGCTGTGCAGATTTCTTATTTTTTTAACCGTCAGCTGGCTCTAATTTATTTAATCTATTTGATCGGTAGAACACAGTCCCCAACCCCCTCTCTCTCTCTTTCTTTCTTTCTTTCTATCTCTCTGTCTATCTGTCTCTCGCTTACACACACACACACACACACACACACACACACACACACACACGCATACACACACACACACCTAGTGTGGAAATAAAAAAGAAACACAAAACATTGTACCATTATAACATTGTTATAAAAAAACCTTCTTGAAAAAGTTCAACATTTCTTTATAAAGTCTTGTACATGTAACACAACTGAGACAACAGTGTCTTAAAGTGTTGAGGTTTGCCAAATTGCACAACTCATCATGGCCTAAGCAGAAAGTGACATTAAACACCTGAACAGGAGGCTTGAACCCTGGACCTCAAGATTAAAAAAGTCTGATGCTCTACCAACTGAGCTACCCAGGCTTCTGAGGAGAGCTGTGGACAAAACAATCACCTGAACTACAAATGGAAGTGCAAGTAAGTGAAGAACATTAAACTTTGCCATGATCACGGTCTTCTGGACAGCAGGAGGGTAGACCATGATTTGCACATTGCGAACACAATTGTTATGGCACAAACTGGTTGGCTAAATCTGCCAAGGCGGTTTTGAAAGCTCAATGTCTACAACTCATCATGGCCACTAGCAGACTGTGAAATCCAGCTGATCCAGAATGCTGCAGCCGTGTTCTGACAGGAACCAGGAAAGAGATCACATCTCTGTTTAGCTTCTCTGCATCAGCTTCCTGTAAAATCAGAATAGAATTTAAAATCCTTCTTCTCACCTACAAAGCTCTTCATGGTCAGGCACCATCTTATCTTAAAGAGCTCATAGTACGTTACTACCCCACCAGAGCACTGTGCTCCCCAGGAATGCAGGGTTACTTCTGGTTCCTAGAGTCTCTAAAAGTAGAACGGGAGCCAGGCGTTCAGCTATCAGGCTCCTCTCCTGTGGAACCAGGTTCCAGTTTGGGTTCAGGAGGCAGACACCGTCCCCACACATTTAAGAGTAGGCTTAAGACTTTCCTCTTTGATAAAGCTTTGAGTTAGGGCTGGCTCAGAGTCCTGAACCATCCCTTGAGTTACGCCGCTATAGGTTTTAGACTGGGGGACCTCCATGATGCACTGAGCACCTCTAACACCACAGTACGGTCTAGACCTGCTCATCTATGAAAAGCTCAAAGTGATAACTGTTGTTGTGATTTAGCACTATATAAATAAAATTGAATTGAATATTGTTAGGGAGTGAGGAGTCGCAGCGTCCGCCTAACCCGGCCACCTGCTTCTTGTCTAGTTGTCAAGATCTATCTATCATATAATTAATAATATAATAACTGGGGAGGCAGGGCATACAGCCCGATCGATAACGTTAGCATTGCTGTGGGTGTAATATCAATAAATATGACATTATTGTGTTGATTATTGGCATAAGTAAATGTCATGAGGGCAAAAGCGTCTGGACTTTTCTTTGAAAAAATGTACATGTATTTTGTCAACTGTATAAGTTATAATGATTATTTCCTCACAGTGTGACTCGAGACATGTGAAGTGTTTTAGAGGTTTTACTGCTCTGTGTGTGATATCAATATCTGGAAGATTCATGTTCCATTTTATTTATTCCTTTGTCTTTAAGGTCCTACAACCATTTTAACATTCAAGTGACCTCACACTGCAACCCAAATATTCTAATAACTTGGTTGTCCCAAATTTTTTTTTGTTTCATATCTTGACTGTTGACAACAAGTTGATGTTTTACAAGCTTTTTTATGAAATAAATCAGACGGACAATGAAAACTGTAAAAATGTGCCCAGGGTTCAGAGGTTAAAGATGTATACCATGTCTAGTTATTAGTGTAGTAGAGTTAATATTCCACTCGCCATTGGGGGCTAACTTCTCATTTGGCTGGTGGTTTCCATTGGTAGCATGAGGAAACCATCTATTGGTGCTATTCCAGGACTTTGGGGTGGACTCTTTACACGCACTTTCACCAGTCTGCCTTGCTTGAAGCTGGTAAGTCATATACTGAGCTCACTGTTATAGTTAGGTCAATGTGTTTGCATTCATGATAATATGTTAGTATGCATATAGTATATCTACATGATCTCACACTTTATATAAGAGACCCGTTTTTGTTTGGTTTCTTTTGTTTAGCCTAAATGAAAAAAGCTCACCACGTTGTGTGCTAGCTTGCTAGTCTGGTTGGCCCAAAGCGATAACCTAACATGATACAACCGTGGCAACAGTAAGCTGAATAATTTCTGTTTTTCATTTTAGCAAACTGGAGCTCTTTATGGTGACGGTATGATCGTGTTTCTGTTCTGCTATTTACCAGGTACAGTTTCCTACTTTTGTGATTTGATACTAGAATCTTGTTAATATCCTGTAATAGCTGTTGACCACAGTCTGCTTTTGTAGCCTGCTTCATGCTAACTGGACAGCAGAAAACAGAGAGCCTGTGTAGCCTATTCAAGTCACAAGTGTAGGCCTAACTACCTGTTTTAAAACTGAGCGGCTCCTCTGCATCAACAGCTCACAATGTCGTTTTACTTTATTGGCCTACATGAAATCACAAATAACAAATCTGAGTTGATACGTGTGAAACATTGAAATTTACATGAATTCATCATTGTGAATGATTTGGGATCTCAGCTGGTCACCCTAAAATTTACCAGGATACAAGAAAATCACCTACAAAATTCAAAAAGAACCCCAGAAGCCTGGTCAGGTGCAGGCTAGCTTGTAAGGCCACGCATCCCAGGATACCTGGAAATCGGCTAATCCGCTATCTAGGTTTTGTGAAATAGGCCTCTGTTCATTTAGAGTGGTTGTTGTGTCGTGAACACTGACCTGAACATGGCTGGTATCCAGGCTGAGCCTGCTGCTTGTCCTCTGGGGACCTTGTTGGTCTGCTGCTCGGGTCTGGTTGTCCTCTCCATTCCTCTATTGTCCTGAAATCCAGCAGATCTCCACTGTGGCTACGGAATCACTCTGGATTCTGTTGAGTACAAATCAAAGCATGCAGAGAGATTCAGATGCTTTCCTCACATCCACAGGGTCTGATAGTGGGCTTGGTGTCAGTGTTGCCAGATCTTGCGAGACAAATAAGCAACCAGGCCTGTGAAAAAAGCCCAAACAAGCGACTTTTCTCTGGCAGACCCCCTAAGATTCTGGAAAATAAAAACTAAATAAACTGTGTGCACGTTTTTACAATCCGTGGGGGCCAGTTGTCAATTTCCATCCATGTGGACAGATTGGTAAACTGCACATGTTAGTTTTATTTTCTCTCCTGCACTTCAGGACAATGACCACAGGAGGAATTAAACCACCTTTTAACATTATTTAACATTAGAAAACTGATGGGATATCATACACTTTTTCACAGTGATTTTGAGTTGTTGTTCCCCCGACGGGTTGATCCATTCTTTTACTCCTTTCTCTTTCTCCCAGTCTTTCTTATATTTCTTCCCGTATTCCACCCACTTTATCCGGGCATTATTCCTCCACAAACTCTCAACAGTCCAGTTACCATCAGTAAGCTACACAGCCTTTCCTAACCAGAAGAAACAGATCGCCCTGCTCTGCCTCTGATTGGCTGGTACTCATTGCCATCTGGGTCAGAGCCAATTAGAAATAAGAAGTGGGCAGGAAATAACTCTGCTGTCTCCAGTGTGTATGGGGAAAGAGGGCGGGACCGAGGGAACAAGCAAGACAAACTCCTACGTTTAAATAACATATAGAAAATACCTGCTTGACAACAGTAAGGAGCTGGAACAAGCCCAAATAAGCAACTACACTTTAGTAACAAGCCCAAGAAAACCGAGACCCGCGACTACCAATATTTGTAAGCGACTTTACAGAAAAACAAGCCCAAAGTCGCTTAGAATAAGTGGACGTGGCAACACTGCCAGACTGTACTGTTTTCAGTCTAAATGGCCAAGGACATTAGACCTGTAAGCCTACTTTAAACTAGATGTGGAAAGTTGATTTTTTCACTGTGCTGTGTCTTAAAACCAGGTTCCACCAAGATTTGAAGTCAGATTGCTGGATTCAAAGTTCAGAGTGCTAACCATTACACCATGGAACCTTCAGCTCATAAAGCGCTGCACTTGCAATTGCGTATCTTGCGCATTCATGTTCTCTTAAATACAAAGAACTGCTAAATTCTTAATTTCCAATATCATGTCTCAGTCATTAGTTCCAGATTAAAACACTTGTCAGAAGTGGGATTTGAACCCACGCCTCAGTGGAACTCTGCGACCTGAACCTTAGCGCCTTGGACAGCTATTACCATCTGACTGCTCCAACAGATGCTCAGTAGGACCTGTCTCAAAAATTATAATATAGTGAATCAACTATGTCATGATATAGTAGGTTCTCAGTCATCCAGGTCATAGTTAACAAGGAAGTCTTGACAATGGCAATACATTGCTGTGGATGTGAAGGCATCTTATTGACTTTGTACCCCAATGTGCAATACAGGCTAAATCCTATGGTGGGAATCAAGATCTCAATGTTTCTGTCCACAATGTCCACCTGAATCAGAAATGTCCCTGCCAGATGGAAATAGACTGACAATCGGGTCTGTTTGCAATACATATGTGTATACACACACACACACACACACACACACACTGTGTGTTGTAGGCAATATCTGTTTCAGTTATCACCGTTTTTGAATGTCATTAATGTTCAGAAAAACATTTTGTTAACAGAAGTCTGTCTTTATTGCCCAATAAATTAAAACATAACAGGCAAGCTCCATCACCTGCAAGATGCTATCCTATCAATATGGGCCAACATTTCTAAAGAATGCTTTTCAGCACCTTGTTGAATCAATGGCACGTAGAATTAAGGCAGTTCTGAAGGTGAAGGGGTCAAACACAGTATTAGTATGATGTTCCTAATAATCCTATAGGTGAGTGTATATTCTCCTGCAGAAGGATACAGCCCAGAGTTGGCTCATTCCAGGTTATTTAAGCACAAAACGTCCTGGGTGGACTTGAACCACCATCCTTTCGGTTAACAGCCGACTGCTGACCTATTGCGCCACAGAGACTACGTCCAGCCAGATGTTTTATGGGCAGAAACTCGATCTTCAAGCCACAGAAATTATTTTCTTACACTTCAATTGGACTCTGACTTTGAACTCAAATATTTGGTATCCAGAAAAATTCCACAAATAATGATGTGTGAGTCATTTTACTGGTGGTTTCTCGGTCACAGAAACTAGCTTGTTCATTTACATGCAGTTGGCGCCATGTATCACAAACCTGTCGTGTGGAGCCTTATATATTTTCTTATATTCAATCAAGTGACCTACATACCACGGACCGTAAAGATTGATATGTTTATGGTTTGCAATACCCTACCTTCAGATAGAGTCATGTCAATGTGTGTTATCTTTGGGTTGCTCTCTACACTCACCTAAAGTTATTAGAACACCTGTTTAATTTCTCATTAATGCAATTAATTAATTATTATGTGGAGTTGAGATATGAGTCTGCCTATGCTTGGAATCAGGCAGCTGGTGACATCATCACATCCCCCCACCTTGATCAGATCCTTTCATGTGACATCACCCCACCTTTGGTTTCTTAGCTCTGATCCTTCTTATGTGACATCAGCACATTCTAGCCATTCTTCGGTTCTCTTCTGTTGTTTTTCAATTTAAACTTTATCAACAAATATTTTTTGGCAAACATCCCAGCTTAAAAATGTGAAATTAAAATATTTAAAAGTTTAATTACAAGAATACATCCAAAATGTACCTTAACCCTCAAGGATGAAGCGCACCAGCACGTCAAACGATGTTTGAGCAATCTCTACTCAAAAATCGATATTTAAAAATTTCATTTCAGACATTTATTTACTATTTCAATTATATACAACCTTTCAAATACCACATACACCATAAAAACAGAGTGTACCACTTTATTTCTATGACATACACATTGATAATTTGGGGGTATTCATCCAAAACATTAAAAGTATAGTAAAACACTAACAGGGGATATTTAACTGGTTAACTAACTGGTTAACTGGTTTTGGTTTTATTTTGAAACACAAATGGCAATTATGCATTTTCTAATTTAATCCAAAAACTGAAGACTTAGATCACAGCAGTCCATTTGGTTGATCCTTGACTCTGGCCTTGGAAGGACCTGGGATCCCCTAACAAGATTAGTAGGAAGCAAACGTGTAGTAGAGCATTTTGGTGACTTTGCATAGTCTGCTTCAACTGCAGTTAACAGAAGAACTGAGAAAAATATGAGGAACAAATGAGCAGGACATGCCTCTCGTGGCTTGTTGATCTAGGGCAGCCTGGTCTCACAGAATTCTGTGAAATGATCACAAACTGTTAACACCGCATTACGTGGTGGTGGCAGAGAATGTGTGAAAATTCTGTGTTGCCACCACGGAAAACAATGCCAAAGTGATGTCAATGAGAAGATGACGTAGCATTAGGAGCAACTACGGTACGAGTAGTATGAAAGGCAAAAATCCGCAAAGGGAGGTTGGTTGGGGTGTTGGACGGTCAAACAGAAGACCCAGTAGAGCGTGATCGTGTCCCGCGTGTCACGTTTCCTAAACCCAACTGTAACCATCCTGTTGTTATTTTCCTAAACCCAACCGTCCCGTTGTTGTCCCTCGTGTCATGGAAACGTAAACCCACCCACAAGCCTTTCCTTAACTTAACCCTAGTGTTGTCCTTCGGGTCACGGCCTCACGACGAGCCTCAGACAAACTGGGTGTGGGGCGCGTGGTGAGCAGCTGGTGCCCTTTAGAGGTGTTGTATTGCTTTATTGTTGTTGTGTTATATTGTTTGGTTTTTACCATTGCATACAATTACCGTTGTGTGTGTGTGTGTGTGTGTGTGTGTGTCTTTGTGTGTTTTTTAAATTTTTTTTAAACTCTTAAGTTCTTGTTTGACGCCCCACAGTAAATACATGTAGATATATTTAGGTTTACTAGATATTCGCTGTCACTCAAATCCATGACAAAGCATCTGTGACTGAATCAGTTTAAAATCTCTATGTGTCAAAAATGAACATGTCTGACAGCATTTTAAACATTTGCAGTTAAATATGAATGGTATATTTCCCCACTAACATGCCAGAAGCTCTTTTCATCAGTTTCCGTAGTGTAGTGGTTATCACGTTTGCCTAACACGCAAGGTCCCCTGTTTGAAACAGGGCGGAAACATGTTACTTTATTACTCTGCTGAGTTAAACTTTCAATACCCTTCACAGGAAAATCTCCTGTTGTGGTGGCCAGGCCTACAAGTTTCCACAGTGCAGTAGTCATCACATTCAGGAATATCCTGTCTAAAAATGATGCAGAAAAACTAGTCCATGCATTTGTTACTTCTAGGCTGGATTACTGCAATTCTTTATTATCAGGCTGCTCAAAAAAGTCCATAAAGACTCTTCAGCTGGTCCAGAATGCTGCAGCACGTGTTCTGACAGGAACCAGGAAAAGAGATCACATCTCTCCTGTTTTAGCTTCTCTGCATTGGCTTCCTGTAAAATCCAGAATAGAATTTAAAATCCTTCTATCACCTGCTGGAGCTGCCTGACAGAGTTGGATGGTTGGAACCCTGTTCACTAGCTCATTGTATTCTTGCATGAGGGGGAGCCTGTAGGAGCGCTGAAGCTTAGTGGTTAAAGCACCTGTCTTGTAAACAGGAGTCCTGGGTCCAAATCCCAGCAGTGCCTGATTAAACGCTTACATTACCTGCACTACAAAGACTGCCTGATTTTAACGTCTTCAATGCTGCTGTAAAAAAAATTAATAAATTGATTATTTGATATTAGTGGACTATATTGGGATATGCAACTGAAGGAAGAATCACCGGGTCGTCATGTTCACAGAATAGGGGACCCAACTTCGTAGGATCTGCACCACCAATAAACTGTAATTTCTCTAAATATCGTCCTTCCCTATATACCTTTATATCTTGGATGCTTTTCTGTTGTCATGGCTACATTCACTTAAAGCCCATGTTGCAGGTTAACCACCACTTTTGATTATTGGGTACAAAAAGCACTCAAGATATGTATATCATTCATAAAAATGTCTCCAAATAGTGTTAAATTACAGTTTTTGGTCATTTTTGGTATTAGCGGAGTTTATTAAGTCAATTCGGCAATGACGTCACAATGGGAGAGCGAAGTCTCAGCCGAACTAGAACTACGGTGACTGACTGGGATGTGGACGAGGTGGAAAGGCCAGCAGCCGTATAATTACCAACCTGCCAGATGTGAAGGGCTAATGAGGAATTATCAAGATTTTGGGAAGTCTCCTTCATTTATTTCCTTCATTTAGCAACGCAGTGCAAACAATGACTTTACTTTTTACTGTCAGTGAATAGCACCGAGTGAACGTCAACGTTTTCTTTCTATCTAGTGACAGTGATCATGTTGTTAGTTCAGATAAGTACTGGTACACATTTCTAGATATAGGGATAGAGGGCACCCCCTCCCCCAGTGTTATTTCTAGCGTTTACCTCTTCCTCCGGTGAAAACGTGTTGCTGTTTGGCAGGTGCTTGTGTGCGTGGTGGCGAAGCTGCGGTGGAGGCGGAGTGGTGTAGGGAGTGAGGCGTTGAGCCGCCGGTCAAGCAGCTTCCCCCGATCAGCTGATCTGACGATGCCTAAATCCGTTTGTGACATTTCAGACAGGATCATACTCCTCTCCAACCAGCACGCACCATATTTTAATTGTTTATATTAACTTTACCATTCTTTTAGACTGAGTCATATTTCAATTTCAATTTCAATTTCAATTTTATTCATAGTATCAATTCATAACAAGAGTTATCTCAAGACACTTTACAGATAGAGTAGGTCTAGACCAGATAGAGTAGGTCTAGACTACACTCCAGAATTTACAAGGATCCAACAGTTCTAGTAGTTCCCTCCAGAGCAAGCAACAGTGCGACAGTGGCGAGGAAAAACTTCCTTTGGAAGAAACCTGGGACAGACCCAGACTCTTGGTAGGCGGTGTCTGACGACCGGTTGGGGTTAGAATGAAGAGTGGCAATAACAGCCACAGAAAAGATAACAGTTTGTAGTAGTTCTTTGTAGTAGTTCATGGCTTAGCAGGGAATTGTGCGGCATTACAAGGCACAGCAGGACGTAGCAGGGCACAGCAGAGCGTAGCAGGATGTAACAAGGCATCGCAGGACGTGTAGCAGGACCATGGCGACAGCTACCATGATGATGGAGCCTCCCTGATCCGAGGGAACATGCTGGGGGGAAAAGAACATAAGGACTCCGGGGAATGACTCCCCAGAGCTAGGTTAGTAACAAGCATTTCTGGGACATGGATGCACACAAATGGAAAGATAGAAAGATAAAAAGATAGAGGAGAGAGGAGCTCAGTGTGTCAAAGGAATTCCCCCAGCAATCTAAAACTGTTACAGCATAACTGGGAGAGCATAACTAACTAGGAGAGCATGACTAACTAGGAGAACAGGGTAAAGAGAGCTGCCGGATCGGGCTAGACTCTCCCCAGCGGATCGGGCTGTATGCCCTGCCTCCCTCTAGTTTTATTACATTATTGATTGTATGATAGATAGATCTGACAACTATGACGAGAAGCAGGTAGGCCGGGTTAGGCGGACAATATTCAATTCTATGCTAGGCTTGATCAAAGAGGAAAGTCTTAAGTCTACTCTTAAATGTGGAGACTGTGTCTGCCTCCTGAACCCAAACTGGAACCTGGTTCCACAGGAGAACCTGATAGCTGAGCGCTCTGACTCCCGTTCTACTTTTAGAGACTCTAGGAACCACAGTAACCCTGCATTCTGGGAGCGCAGTGCTCTTGTAGGGTTGTAGGTACTATGAGCTCTTTAAGATAAGATGGTGCCTGACCATGAAGAGCTGTAGGTGAGAAGAAGGATTTTAAATTCTATTCTAGATTTTACAGGAAGCCAATGCAGAGAAGCTAAAACAGGAGATGTGATCTCTTTTCCTGGTTCCTGTCAGAACACGTGCTGCAGCATTCTGGACCAGCTGAAGAGTCTTTATGGACTTTTCGAGCATCCTGATAGTAAAGAATTGCAGTAATCTAGCCTAGAAGTAACAAATGCATGGACTAGTTTTTCTGCATCATTTTTAGACAGGATATTCTAATTTTAGCAATATTACGCAGGTGAAAAAGGCGATCCTTGAAATTTGCTTTATGTAGAATTAAGGACAAATCCTGATCAAAGATAACTCAAGATTCCTCACAGTGGTGCTGGAGGCCGAGTGATGCCATCAGAGTAACTATCTCTTTGGATAATGCGTCACGGAGGTGCTTGGGTCCCAGAGCAATAACTTCAGTTTTATCTGAGTTCAACATTAGAAAATTACAGCTCATCAGGTTTTAATATCCTGAGGCACATTTGATTTAGCTAACTGATTAGTTTCATCCGGCTTGATCGATAGATATAATTGAGTATCATCTGCATAACAATGAAAGTTTATGGAATGCTTCCTGATAATATTGCCTAAAGGAAGCATATATAAAGTGAAGGATTGGACCGAGCACAGATCCTTGTGGGACTCCATGACTAACTCTGGCGTGCACAGAGGATTCATCGTTAACATGAACAAACTGAGATCGATCTGATAAATAAGACTTAAACCAGCTTAGAGCTGTCCCTTTAATGCCAATTAAATGTTCCAGTCTCTGTAATAAGACATGGTGGTCAATGGTATCAAATGCAGCACTAAGTCTAACAACACCAGTACAGAGATAAGTCCTTTGTCTAATGCAATTAGGAGGTCATTAGTAATTTTTCACAAAAAATGCTGTCTCTGTACTATGATTAACTCTAAATCTGACTGAAAATCCTCATATAAGCTGTTGCTATGCAGAAAGTCACACAGCTGTTTGGCGACTGCTTTCTCAAGAATCTTAGAGAGAAATGGAAGGTTGGATATAGGTCTATAGTTGGCTAAAACATCTGGATCAAGGTTGTGGCTTTTCAGAAGAGGTTTAATTACAGCTACTTTAAAGTGCTGTGGTATAACGCCTGTTAATGAAGACAGATTGGTTATATCTAGTAGAAGTGTTAATGGTAAAACTTCTTTAAATAGCTTAGTAGGGATAGGGTCTAAGGAGGAAGGTTGATTGATGTTTAGATGAAGAGATAATTGAATTAAATTGATAAAGATCAAGTGAAGCAAGCAATCTAAACATATATCTGGTTTTACAGCTGTTCTGAGGTTCCTGAGTTTAGAATAGTCAGTGCCAGTTAAAGGCAGGTCTTGGTGAATTTTGCTTCTAATAGTTATAATTTTATCATTGAAGAATCTCATAAAGTCATTACTACTAAGAGCTATGGGAATACTTGGCTCAGAAACCTGGGGTTGTTCTATTTTCCTCTATTAATGACGAGTAGTAAGCTGCTCTGGCATTACAGGCCCTTTCCTATATGTTTTAAGACTATCTTGCCAGATACTTGAGAACTTTTCTAATTTGGTGGGCATAAATCTTCTCAAGTTTCCGTGATATTTGCTTTAATTTGCGAGTTTCAGTGTTATACCATGGAGCTAACCGTCTTGTTTCATTATCTTCTTTGTTAGAGGGGCAACAGAGTCGAGTGTCATGCGCGAGCCTGCTGCACTATCAACAAAATGATCGATTTGGGAGGGACTAATAGCATAGGAGTCCTCCGTTACTTTGGGACTTATTACAATGAATTAAATGCTAATGGAATCACATCCTTAAATTCAGCTACAGCACTATCAGATAGACATCTTGTATAGAAGGTTTTGCCTACTGGCGTGTAGTTCAGCAGTATAAACTCAAAAGTTATCAAACAGTGGTCAGATAGAAAGGGATTCTGTGGGAACACTATTAAATGTTCAGTTTCAACACCATATACCAGAACAAGATCGAGGGTGTGGTTAAAGCGGTGAGTCGGTTTATGAACACTTTGAGAGAAAGCCAATAGAATCTAATAGAGATAAACGCAGTACTAAGGCTATCATCCTCATCGTCCACATGAATATTAAAATCCCCTACAATAACAACTTTGTCCGTTTTAGCACTAAATTTGACAAAAACTCTGCAAATTCGGATAAGAATTCAGAGTATGGACCAGGTGCTCGGTACACTATAACAAATAGAACTGGTTTGGAGTCTGGACCAGGTGCTCGGTACACTATAACAAATAGAACTGGTTCAGAGTATGGACCAGGTGCTTGGTACACTATAACAAATAGAACTGGTTCAGAGTATGGACCAGGTGCTCGTACACTATAACAAATAGAACTGGTTCAGAGTATGGACCAGGTGCTCGGTACACTATAACAAATAGAACTGGTTCAGAGTGTGGACCAGGTGCTCGGTACACTATAACAAATAGAACTGGTTCAGAGTATGGACCAGGTGCTCGGTACACTATAACAAATAGAACTGGTTCAGAGTATGGACCAGGTGCTCGGTACACTAGAACAAATAGAACTGGTTCAGAGTATGGACCAGGTGCTCGGTACACTATAACAAATAGAACTGGCTGCAGTGATTTCCAACTTGGGTGTGAAAGACTAAGAACAAGACTTTCAAATGAGTTATAATTTAGTTTAGGTTTAGAGCTGATTAGTAGACTAGAATCGAAGATAGCTGCAACTCCACCTCCTCGGCCTGTGCCTCGAGGAATGTGAGTATTAATATGACTGGGGGGGGGGGATTCATTTAGACTAACATATTCTCCATCACCCAGCCAGGTTTCAGTAAGACAAAATAAATCAATATTAGAATCTGATATTAATTCATTTACTAGTACACCTTTAGAAGAGAGAGATCTGATGTTTAAGAGTCCACATTTAATTCTCCTATTCTTTTGCACTATTGCACTTGTGGTTTTAATTGTTATGAGGTTTTCATGCACATCTCCTCTTCTGTTTACCTTTGATTTAAATAATTTTAATGGTCGGGGGGCAGACACCGTCACTATGGGGTTTTTACTAGGTAACTCCTGGAATAAAGGAGCAGAAAAGTGTGTTAGACTGCGACTCTGCCTCCTGGTCCCAGCTCTGGATTGTCAGGGATTAGATCCACTAATAAACTTGTCAAGATTTCTAGAAATAAGAGCTGCTCCATCCCAAGTGGGATGAATGCCGTCTCTCCGAATCAGACCAGGTCTTCCCCAGAAAGACTGCCAGTGATCCACAAAGCCCACATCATTATCTGGACACCACCTCAATAGCCAGCGGCGAAATGACGACATGCGGGTGTACATGTCATCGCTGGTTAGATTTGGCAGAGGTCCAGAGAAAACTACGGTGTCCGACATTGTCTTTGCGTATGTGCACACCGATTCAACATTAATCTTCGTGATCTCTGTTTGCCGTAACCGGGAGTCATTAACGCCAACGTGAATAACAATCTTACTGTATTTACGTTTATCCTTAGCCAGCAGTTTCAAATAAGACTCAATGTCGCCCGCTCTGGCCCCCGGGATGCACTTAACTATGGCTGCCGGCTTTGCTAACTTCACGCTTCTCAAAATAGAGCTGCCGATAACCAGAGTTGGTTTCTCAGCGGGTGTGTAAAATCTCTATGTGTCAAAAATGAACATGTCTAAGCATTTTAAACATTTACAGTAAAATATTAATGGTGGATTTCCCAATGAACATGCAAAAAAACTCCTTTCATCAGTATCCGTAGTGTAGTGGTTATCACGTTCGCCTAACACGCGAAAGGTCCCCTGTTCGAAACAGGGCGGAAACACATTTCTTTGTTCATGTTGACTTTGTACAATCAAACTCGTGGCCAGGCCTACCGAAGTTTCCACAGTGCAGTAGTCATCACATTCAGGAATATCCTAACCTATACCCGTAGTGTAGTGGATATCACGTCTGCAAGAAGTTTCCACAGTGCAATCAGGAATATCCTGTCTGAAATTGATGCAGAAAAACTAGTCCATGCATTTGTTACTTCTAGGCTGGATTACTGCAATTCTTTATTATCAGGCTGCTTTAAAACATCCATAAAGACTCTTCAGCTGATCCAGAATGCTGCAGCACGTGTTCTGACAGGAACCAGGAAAAGAGATCACATCTCTCCTGTTTTAGCTTCTCTGCATTGGCTTCCTGTAAAATCCAGAATAGAATTTAAAATCCTTCTTCTCACCTACAAGGCTCTTCATGTTCAAGCACCATCTTGTCTTAAAGAGCTCATAGTACCATAGTATGGGAGCCAGAGTGTTCAGCTATCAGGCTCCTCTCCTGTGGAACCAGGTTCCAGTTTGGGTTCAGGAGGCAGACACCATCTCCACATTTAAGAGTAGGCTTAAGACTTTCCTCTTTAATGTATTTTAGAGAGTGGCTGTGGTTCATTGGATGGGATTGGCTGTCAGTCACAAGATTGGCAGTTCTATCCCAGTGTAACAATCCCTGTAATTTCCCAGACTAAAATGTTCCAGCATTATACGATCATGTCCAGATCTTACGTAATGTTCTTCAGATCAATCCAAAGTCTGGTGACAATGCATGTTCAAATTCAAAAACTTCAACCTACTGTTCTAGAATTGCAACATTCCAGAACTGATGCTTAACATTCTAGAGCTACAATGTAACATTTTAGAACTGCAAGTAACATTTTAGGACTTCTAAACTTCTCAAACTTCAACCTATTGTTCTAGAACTGCTGCTTAACATTTTGTGAGTGAGAGTGAGCAGAGCGGAACAACACAAGAAATCTGTATGTGTGTAGGGGAGGGGGCACTGTGACGACTAGCCTATCACAAAACAGTGTAGGGGAGGGGCTCTGTGACGACTAGCCTATCACAGAACGCAGACACAGTCGGCTACCCAATGAGGAGTTTTATTCAATCCGAGCACAGATATTGACTGTATTACTCGTATAATACTCGTACTCGGCAAAAAGGCTTTATCCATACCGGATACTCGTTCCAGCCGAGTATCCGGCTCGTCTCTAGTAACAACTAACAATTCCAAGGATGGTTTATCTAGTACTGCTGATTCTAAAAACAACACCAACAGAAAAGCTTGATGATAGCTGTGCTTGAGTTAAACTGAAGGATTTAGAGCTGTTTTAGCACATGTTGAAAAGCTATTTACGCATCATTTGGCTTTTACTGTGTATTTAATTTACTGTGATAGACAGTTTGTACAGGAGTAAACTTGGTAATGAGGGTCAAGTCATTTAATAGCTAAAGAACAGAACAAACCCTAAAGTCAACCCTAAGATCTTGTTATCCGTAGTCAGACTATTACCCATTGCCCCACTAGCCCTACGTTCAGAGAGCATTGGGAGTAGCTGGGTTCTCACACCATTCTATGCTAACAGGGTTGATCTTTGTTGGAAAGTGGACAGAAAGCCAGTCAAATCATTGTTGTAGTCCAAAATGTGGGGCCTCCTGCAGGACTGGCTATCAAAGTAAATTTACATGTATAAAGAGCCAAATGATGAGGAAATATTGTTTCAACATGTGTGTAAATTCATTTAAGCCTCTCAGTGTCAGACAACTACAGCAGTCATCAAGCTTTTGCTGTTGTTTTTCTGTTTTTGCTTGCTAATCATCTTTCCTTGAAAAAAAGTTTGTCCCTGAAGGACAGAATCAGCAGTGCTAGATAAACCATCCATGACATTTTCTTTTGTTAGTCAACAATTAGGAAACCGGAAAATATCAGTATAGTCTCTATTCAGAGTTCCAACTATGCTATGACAACAACAAGGCCCTACTGTTACCAAGTGGCCGTGATCGTATAGTGGTTAGTACTCTGCGTTGTGGCTGCACCAACCACGGTTAGAATCCGGTCACGCAGCTTTTGCTTCAAAAGTATTCTGTTGTCCAATGTAATCAGAAACCTGAATCTGGCAGTGGAGCCATAAAAGACCCCATGCCAAACTACTTGACCATTGCCTTACAAGTCAACGACAGATTGGAGCTGCATTTCCTTGATGAAAAATTGCTAAAAATCTCTTTTACGTGGCTCGTTGGTTGCTCATTGGGGGTATGATTTTCGCTTAGGATGCGAGAGGTCTTGGGTTCAAATCCCGGACGAGCCCAAAGGACAAACCCTGGTTTTATCAAATCAAGCGTTTAAAGTTCAACATTGAAGCAGGTCCACCCAGATGATAATAAAAATGTTTAGTAGACCGAGCCGAGTCTCACAAAGTCTGTGAAATGATCACAAACTGTTAACACCGCATTACGTGGTGGTGGCACAGAATGTGTGAAAATTCTGTGTGGCACCACGGAAAACAATGCCAAAGTGATGTCAATGAGAAGATGACGTAGCATTAGGAGCGACTACGGTAGCGAGTAGTATGAAAGGCTAAAAATCCGCGAAGAAAGGTTGGTTGGGGTGTTGGACGGGTCAAACAGAATACTTTTTCTTTTCCTTCTGTGACATGTCAAAATGTCATAAAGGTGCATTGTTTGAAAGCCCATCTCTACACATCCATGTTCCACTCCCACAGGTGTTTCCACCTGACTAATCAGACTGTGTGGCCTTTACAGGCTGAGCTTGATTGGCATGCTTTAATTTAAGTGTTTTCCACTTTACTGAGTTGTGGAGGTTGAAACGGTAGCTGAAGTCTAAATGCAGCAGGTTCAACCATCCTTTGGTCTGTGAATGAAGAGCTTGGTCCTTGTTAAGAACCAGTATTAATGCAAAGAAATGACTGGAGCATTTATTGTAGAGAATAAGTAGGCTGACACTGAAGTATTGAGACAACAGTGACTGAAAATCTAATTCAATCTACATATCGGTCTTCTTAAAGATCTAAATAGATGTTCTCACCACAGAGTCATCTGGAGCACGTAACCATTAGCTTCTGGACCTCTGAACCCTGAGTGACAATCACTCTGCAGTGGATGAGATGCAGTTTTCACCCTCAGTCTAACCAAGACTATACTTTCAGGGATCATTTCTATAGTTTCTGACTTGAGAAATGTGTTTCTAAAGTGTTTGGTCTCGCTGACCACGATGATGAGTAGTGATATTCCTTTCTGAGCGTGAAGCTGACAGAGAGTAATTCGTAAAGCTGCTTCAGACGTCATGTGTCATGTGATTTCCCCGTACCAAAGCAACCTTTGGAGCAGTGGTTCAAATGGAATTGTAGTTAATGGTTTGAAGCTCGTATCGAAGCTTCAATGTCAGACTGCCATCACTAGGTGCTGGTCTTTGAGATTAGTAGACCTCTTTCAAGTAACCTTGAACTTAAAGATTGGTAATAATCTTAGTTAATTAGAAAGCTTAAAATGTCTTTATCTTTACTTGTATTAGTTTTCCACATATCTGCTACTACCACTCTGATCATATTCCCTCCCTCAATGATCCATAAAGAAGCAAAACGATCATCAATGACAGAGAGCATACACACCCACATACAGATTTGCACAGCCGGATGTATTTTGCATCCTGTAGAGCAGTTAAGGCACTTTTTCATGAAGTTTATTTGCATGTGATTTTGTGATTTCAGATGCTTCATCGGACTGAACCCTTCAAGTGGAACCAAGACAACAAAGGCGTTGAGCCAAAAAAAGTGGGAATGTACAGGAGAAAAAGAGGAACTACCCTTTAACCCTCGCATCTCCTCTCTACTCAATGGGAGATAGGGGAGAGGGAGACGTCAACAAATGACAAAAGCAACACAGAAGGTTCCTCGAAATGCACTCCAAGAATCAGTTCACTAATTAAACACGGAGCACACCGAACAGACTTGAGTCACCAACCTCGCCACACTGTCCGACAGTCGATTATCGGGTTGGTTCTATCATGGTCACAATGAGCTCTTAAGAAAAATAGAAGTTACCTTCTGAAAACATACAGTATTGTTACACTGTGTTGCGTTTTAATAATAAAATGTCATGATTTTGCATGTCGGACTTTTGTTTTATTTTAAAGTTGAAGAGAATCTAATGCAATGGTTTTTGAATTAAAAGCAAGCCTTGTCTTATTTAAAACACGTAACAACAGGCATCAGCAAAGCTGCAAATGTAAAAAACTAAATTAACTGTATTTTTACAACAACGTATTGTATTGTCAAATATTTACATCTTTTTGCTGGATACTTGCATTGCCAGCAAAAGCTGTAAATATTTCACAATACAATATGTTGTTGTAAAGATTTACAACAACATATTGTATTGTGAAGTATTTACAGATATTACCTGGCAACTCAAGTTGCCAGGTAATGCACACATAATTTGTGTGGTGATAACCAGTTAGTACTGAATATCTATTCATATACGGAATTTCTTCAGATTTGGCAAAAACATTCACATGAACTCGCAGATCAATTGACGAGTATCCCACCCAGAAAAGAGATTTTAGACCTGGAATGAGCCATTTTTTATTTCCTGTGGGGGTCCAAGTGGGAACGAGTGCAAAGAAGAGTGAGGAAGAAGCCAAAGGAGAAAGGAGGGAAAGGAGTGCCGGACCTGTTATTGTTTTTAGGGAGCAGATTTCCAGCTATACACATAACAGCAGCCACGGCCCCATCCAAAATCCTAAGACTGCAGCTATGGCAACGGTTCTGGATGGGATCATACCTCAGAAGATTGAAGACCTTACCCTCTGATCTTAAAGTACCTGGGTCTGTAATCCTGCCACCAGCCTATGCTTTTATCCAGACCTTTTAAAACGTTTTCACCTCGAGCAAGAAGAAGTGGATGTTTTAACCAATCGTCTCTCTCATTTCAGATGAATAAATAACAGTTTTCGGACAAAATGAGCCAACGCCCGCTGGAACTGTGGAGATACTAACGGAGATATTTCAGAGAAAGTCTGGAGACAGAAACGGAGACGCTTTGCTGAGTTTTGTGTTTTTGTGTCAACTTTAAAGAAACTTGTAAGAAAGTGTGTTTTCACCGGCGAGTGAACACGTACATGTCAATCAGCAGACTAACTGTCTAAGTTACCGTACAGTTCCTCTACGAAGAGGAGAAAACTCTTCCTCCTCCATGTTAACTTACAAATACTTTATTACACCTATGGATTGGATTTGATTTATGAATAATTTAGATTTTATTTTTAACTTTAGCATGGCCTATTCTGATTGGGTGTTGCTTTTTATTAAATGTAATATTGCAAGGTGTTTCTGGGCTTATCTTTATTTTTTATCTTTATTTTTTTTTTCATTTTTGACCATGGCCTTCCAAGTCAATGACAGATTGGAGCTGCATTTCCTTGATGAAAAATTGCTAAAATGTTTGTTTTTACGTGGCTCGTTGGCCTAGGGGTATGATTCTCGCTTAGGGTGCGAGAGGTCCAGGATTCAAATCCCGGACGAGCCCAAAGGATACAACGTGGTTAATTTAAAGTTGAGCGTTGAACATCCAATTAGTATCAGGTCCACCCTGATGATGTGTGTATGTAAAATAATAGGCAATAATGCCCAATAATACATTCACTACTTTAATCCAAAAACTGAAGACTTTGATCTCAGCAGTCAATTTGTGATTGATCCTTGACTCTGGCCTAACAAGAGTAGTAGGAAGCGGAAGTGTAGTAGAGCATTTAGGCTTCAACTGCAGTTATAGTCATGGACAAAATGATTGGCACCCCTGGAACTCTTCCAAAATATGCACCATTTCTCCCAGAAAAGTGTTGCAATGACAAATGCTTTGGTATACACATGTTTATGACCTTTAATTGCATTGGAACAAGTAAATGAAGAAGAAGAGGGTGGACAAGAAAGGGCGGCAGAAGAAGAAGACGAAGAAGAAGAAGAAGAAGAAGAAGAAGAAGGAGACAACGAGGGTAGTGAAGAAGGAGAGGGTAGTGAAGACGAGGATAGTGAAGACGAGGGGCAAGAGGAGGTCGAGCAGGATGAGGAAACATTTGTGGCAGCAGAGATACGCAGTCGGATGCAGGACGGGTCCCAGAGACCCAAAGGCCGATGCGCGGTTAAAGAAAAATACAACCGCATTCTGTCCGGGTCCCAGAGACCCGACAGCCGAGGCAGCGCCAGTAGAGCTATACAATATAGAATATTAAATAAAGAGTAAAGAGTCTTGGGAAAAAGTGTAACATGTTTATTTTTGTATTCTGGTTCTTGTTGTGTGCAGATCCTTGTTATCCCTCCTCAGGAAGTCCTGCCGTTAGTCGGCAGAAATGGCTGCGTCGCTGATGCAGGTTTCATCAAATGTAGGCTATGTTAATATGGAACAACACAACCAGAAATGAGCAAACTATATGAATGGCAAAATTGTTACTTTAACAGTTTTTAACGTTTTTCAATTGATTGCAACAAATGTGGTCACGAATTTCCCCGTGACTCCATCGGGAAAATTATTCGCGATTTCGTATTTTTGAACCTCTAAATTTACCGTTGGACACACCTCCGCATGAGACGAGACCGCATGAGACGGGACGGATGACATGGGACGCTCCAGGCTGCAGCCATACCCGTCTCTGTATTTCTGCAAGTGGCAGTAGGAGCACAGGGAGGAGCCACCGGTGCTTGATTTTCACGTGACCAACAGTGCATGCCCAGAACATGTGAAGATATGTACCTTGAGCTTTAATTGGGCAAAAAGTGTATAAAGGGCTGTTAATTATTTGTTTGTGATACATTTTCATGGGGGTGAGTTATCTTCTATGAATGAAATTGTAGTGAATCTGCTGATGGTCTGGATTGCGAGATACTTCTGAAATGTTAGACCATACATCATGCCAGTCAAGATCAACACTTAGTCCTGGGCAATCGCGAGCCCAGATCCTCTTAATAGGAAGGGCAGTAAAGACAGATATCACTAAGAACTGAAAAGTCTTGATACCATACCACATGTTTTAGGCTGCACAGTAAATAACTTCCGAATGGGGTGGATAGGCAAAGGCCTCTGCCAGGGCACACCCTAACCCTGCAGCTACGGTAAGTGTTCCGTTATGTTTTCAGAGGACTAACTACTGTAACATCTTCCAAAATGTCTAACTCCTCGTCTGTGTATTCTGGCTCAAAATATACTTTCAAGATCTTGGTTTGATACCAAGTAAAAATCCTCTGACAATTCCTCAAAGTCAGCCATGGTCACCAGTGTTGTTCGCTACTAGCTAGCTATTCACATTGGTTTTGTTGGCAGAAGTAACTGTGCTTTTCGGTGTTGCACTAATCATTCTTTCTTTAACTGTCTATGTAATCACTCCGCCCAAGTAGCACTGCTTCGCCTTTCTGAGAATATAGTTCCCAGTTAGTATGCAGTTAGAAGATGGCTGTGTCTCATGTGACCTTGTTATTTGTACACCCTGTGACTATACAAATCCCAACATGGACTGTAAATAGGAACATGTTGGTGTTATTTTGTCACTTATTTGAAGCAGTAGCTAGCTGGAACCAGTTACCTGCAGGATCTTTACTAGGCTAAGCTAATGCTGGGGGCGTCAGACAGAGTTACAGCACACACAGAGATGAGAAGGTTATGTATGGACTTGAATAGAATCCGGGTCACGGCAGCTTTGTAAAGCAGCTTCACTGTCATAGCTCTAGATTTTTCCATCCTCTGCTTCATTTTACATTGATTGAAACTGGACAGCTTAGGATAAAAGTCCTGCAGGAGGCCCCACATTTTGGACTACAACAATGATTTGACTGGCTTTCTGTCCACTTTCCAACAAAGATCAACCCTGTTAGCATAGAATGGTGTGAGAACCCAGCTACTCCCAATGCTCTCTGAACGTAGGGCTAGTGGGGCGATGGGTAATACGTCTGACTACGGATACCGGACCCCTTGCCATCATTTCCTTATGCCAATATTCAACATAATAATGTCATATTTATTGATATTACACCCACAGCAATGCTACACAAGCATGTGTGTTGTCCAAAACAGTTTCCCTATGTGCAAAAACCATTATAACTCAAACAGAGGCTAGAGAGACCCTGAAGAGTCCTCTGGGACCACTACCTCGTTAGCTTTTAGCGTCAAGCTGGAGCCCCAGTGAGGAGTAGAGGACTGGAGGTGGAGGGGGAGGTGGAGCTGGAGTAGAGGACTGGAGGTGGAGTGGGAGGGGGAGGTGGAGCTGGAGTAGAGAACTGGAGGTGGAGGGTTGCACTCTGCCTGCAACGACAGCTGATAGCAAAGGGAGAAACAGATTTTTAAAAGCTGGGTTGTGGCTTTGTGATTGGCCTTGCCATTTGTGTACAATTCTGATTGGTTAAGCAGGAAGGTGACCGCCTCCAACAGCTGATTCCATTTAGGAAGAGAGCATTGATTAAACAGCAACAAGTACAGTTATTATGATAACAGCTGAAGTGATTTAGGATGCATTGATTAAAAGTTAGGTCTTCCTGAAAGAATTTACGCTGAGCTACATTAGTCAAAATAATTCATAATTTCTGCTTTTTGTAACTCAAATACTAGATATAATTATATATAAATGAGGGTTATTAACCATGACTTCCAAAAAGTAGTAAAACTAGTGGTAGTAAGGTCTAAAAAAGGGACAACCATGTCCAATTTTTGTCCATTTTTGACCCGCAAGACAACACAAGGGTTAAAATGTTTACAGAAACCCGTTTTGGTGAACTATTTTCGTAAAATACGAGACGGTATTCTCTACGAGCCGTCGTGATGGTTGTTTTAAAATTCAGGAGTAGCAAGACCCACTTGACGCGTTCGTACAATCAGCTGCCGGTCAAGGGCGTGGAGCATCACCACGGACGTATGTCTTGGACACCACGCTTCAGTCGTGTCCCAAAAATGGATCCACACTTGTAACCATGGGGATTCTGTTTGGTGCAACATGAATCATTTGGCTCTCCCAAACAGACTCCGCAACTTGTCATTACAATGTTGGGCTCGTCCGGGATTTGAACCCAGGACCTCTCGCACCCAAAGCGAGAATCATACCCCTAGACCAACGAGCCACATAAAATATAATTTTAGCAACTTTTCATCAAGGAAATGCAGCTCCAATCTGTCATTGACTTGAAAGGCAATGGTCAAGTAGTTTGGCATGGGGTCTTTTTATGGCTCCACTGCCAGATTCAGGTTTCTGATTACATTGGACAACAGTAAGTACTTGTCCAGCGATGGTGGTATAGTGGTGAGCATAGCTGCCTTCCAAGCAGTTGACCTGGGTTCGATTCCCAGCCATCGCAGTAGTTTTCGTTGTGTGGTTACTTGCTTTATTTGTCAAGAAGTAACCAGAAAGGTTACTTGCCCAACCCGATTTGATAAAATATTAGATCTCTGTTATGGTAAAAATAAGGAAGTATATCAATCAATCAAGCTGCCTCCACGAGGATCCACAGACACAGGCAGCGCACTACGATTTGCACCCTGCCCGTTTCTGGTAACTACTATTAACTAATTGAAAAGTTTATGAACATTTGTGCAAACAGGTATAGCACTGCTTTTCATGTTGTTGTGGCCGAGTGGTTAAGGCGATGGACTAGAAATCCATTAGGGTCTCCCCGCGCAGGTTGGAATCCTGCTGACAACGAGAGGCATTCTTAAAGAGTGGTAGTAAACCAATGACACATCACAGTATACCCAAACAGTGCCTCTTAGACATCTCATGGTATTCAGTACATTAATCTTCAGTGTTATTGATATGAATTATAACCCCAGGCATTTTATCAAACCAAGATCCCCAAAATGTAAAAGTGTTCTCCCTTGTAATCTTTGATTACACAACTTCAGAAAAACATCATTGACTTTTTGTCCCTTGCTTCCAAATTCCCATTTTTCATGCGCTGAATCTCAACTAGCACTGACTCTCTGCAGAGAGAGCCAATTAGAGCTGATCAGCAACAGCTGTGCTACCTGCATGATGGGTTTTTAACCTGGCATGTAGCACAGGAACCATTTTCTCTTGTGACTGGAGTGATGGGAGCTGTTTGGGCCTTTGTCTTTTGTGCGCTGTCCTTTTGGATTAACACAGGTTAATTTCTTCTCTTTGAAGCTTGTATTCAAATATGTAGTGGAGTATAGCAAATGTAAAGCAAAGGGTCAATTACTGAAATGAAATTTAGCTGGGTCAAGCTTATGATATGTGCCATCAAAAGCAGAAACATTTGATTAACAGCAATTGCATTGTCCTTAGGCTTGAGTTTGCCAGTTGGTGGCACAAATGAAAGACATGATGATGAGCTCCAGAGAAGAATGATTAGAGGTAAGAACGTTGGTGATAGAATCTTTCAAGAGCTACTTACGGACACTAACTGGATTTATTTTGTACTACAGATGTGTCTCCCAATGACATCTACATGAAGAAGGCCTTTGCACTTCTCCAGTCAATGGAGTCCATGTTGATCCAAGCTGCTAAAGGTAAGCAGGTTCTATGAAACCTTATGGGAAAATGCTACAATTGTGTTTACAGCTGAGGTTCTTTGTGACACAATGTAGTAAGGTTAAGTTTACCCATGTTTAATTAAAGCTATATTGACCATACAATGTGGGTATACAGCTGCTTTCTCACACATTTGAGACATTTATATATTTAAAGAATACATATATTGGTGCTTACGGACCTCGGCCTATAGCCACATCACTCACACATTGCAAGTGTCCAACAGTTACCAGAAAAATAAGTTGAAATTAAACTTTTAATTTTGTGTGGCTATCGGCTCTCAAAAGCAACAGTTGATTTCTGGTCCCTGCCTGGTCAGTCAGCCAGCTTAAGCTAAGATAGCTCTGTAGAGATTGTGGCATTTCCCAAACTGAGTAAATGCAGCACATGAACACAACTGTTGTGCTAGCTTAATCTCATTACAGATTCTGTCATGTTGTAAACAAAATCCATTAGCCTAATTACATTGAAGTCTTTTGGGGCTATCAAGTCTTAAAAGGAAGTTTAATTTTGTTGTTTAGTTTAGCTTGCTTTTTAATAAAAAAAAGAAGCCTTAATGGTAAATTCTTGACATTAACGTCAAGGGTAGTTGGAACTTAACAATTTCTAAATATTTTTCAGCACAACTGGAAACCAATGAAGTAGAAGCTGAGGCAGCTATTAACAAACTTGCAGATGTTCAATTGTCGAACGGACCAAAACTGCTCAAAGCAAGGAAGTTATGCGACCAGCCCACCAACCAGACGTCCGTTCCCTCTGCCAACCTGACGTTGGGCGACCAGCCCGCCAACCAGGCGTCCGTTCCTCTGCCAACCTGACGTTGGGCGACCAGCCCGCCAACCAGACGTCCGTTCCCTCCGCCAACCTGGCGTTGGGCGATCAGCCCGCCAACCAGGCGTCCGTTCCCTCCGCCAACCTGGCGTTGGGCGATCAGCCCGCCAACCAGACGTCCGTTCCCTCCGCCAACCTGGCGTTGGGCGATCAGCCCGCCAACCAGGCGTCCGTTCCCTCCGCCAACCTGGCGTTGGGCGATCAGCCCGCCAACCAGGCGTCCGTTCCCTCCGCCAACCTGGCGTTGGGCGACCAGCCCGCCAACCAGGCGTCCGTTCCCTCCGCCAACCTGGCGTTGGGCGACCAGCCCGCCAACCAGGCGTCCGTTCCCTCCGCCAACCTGACGTTGGGCGACCAGCCCGCCAACCAGGCGTCCGTTCCCTCCGCCAACCTGGCGTTGGGCGACCAGCCCGCCAACCAGGCGTCCGTTCCCTCCGCCAACCTGGCGTTGGGCGACCAGCCCGCCAACCAGGCGTGGGTTCCCTCCGCCAACCTGACGTTGGGCGACCAGCCCGCCAACCAGGCGTGGGTTCCCTCCGCCAACCAGGCGTTGGGCGACCAGCCCGCCAACCAGGCGTGGGTTCCTCAGCCAACCAGGCGTGGGTTCCCTCAGCCAACCAGACGTGGGTTCCCTCCGCCAACCTGACGTTGGGTTTCCTTGGCAAAGCTGATGCCCCTTTGACATGTTTCTGCATGTACCTACTTATATCTTTATTGATATTAAACTAAACTGATTTTTAACTGGTTTCTCTGATAAATTATAAGCTATGAATGATTTCATCTGCCAGAAAGCTCAACCCTTTCCCTTTACTTTATGCATGCCTCCAAACTAAAACAATTGATCAAAAAGGATCACTTTGGAATAACATGTTGCTGTTAAGATGAATTACAACAGTCAGCATGGCAAAATGCCTAGTACCCACTAGCAGGCTTGAGTTTGAGTTTAAAACTTGCTTTCCCTTTATCTTAGGGTCAAATATGACTTGTGAAGTTTCTTTATCAGAAATGAGTTTCTATTAACTAAAAAAAATAACATGGGTGGTTCTCAACGTATCTCTTTGAAAGTAAAATTTATGATTCATAATTTAATTGAATATTGGAGTGTTAAATTCACAGCATTTGTAGTTTTCCTGGGTCAATTTTGACCTGGTGGTGCATTGGAGCACTAATCTGCTTTACAGCAGATGAGCAGAAGTAAAGATCATCTAAAACACCAGCAAACACACACGGCCCCCCACAAACTCAATCATACAAAAAGCAGCTGTACACTATGTAATGGTAACATTGTGCTTTCCAACACATGGAAATGCACATGGTAGCAGACATGCAAAAGATAACATTGTGCTCTCAGCATAAAAATGTACACACACCTGGGGCAGTGGGTCATTGTACATTTAAGCCGATGAACACACGGACACTCAGCCAAAAATGCCTATCCTTTTGTGGGATATTCTGTAAAAGCTTTTGTCTTGCGATGTTTAAAAATAAAAGGAAACTTTTGAGGAAAAATTACTCTGGGCTAAGTTTTCCTAGTAACCTTACCAAAGTGTTGGTATAATATGAAAATGGCTGGGGAATTTAAGACTATTTATTGAATTAATCAAATTTGAATATGTGTCAGTGGCTTGTTGATTTTACATTGTTAGTTAATTCCTCACCTGGCCTCGGACACATTCCTATGGTTGGATAAAGTATTTGTTGGACTTTAACGTATCATTGCGCTTACAACAATGAGCGTAGCTGTTCTCAATTCAGGTCATCCTGTAAGTCTCATCTCCAGTTTTCCTCCATCCACCATGTGTCTCACATACTGAGACAAAGTCTGGCACGTGGGACTGCTGGGATTAGTTGAAGTTGCGGGAGACTCCGGTCATTGGTCAAATTTATGGAAAGGTTGTAGTGATTGGTCAGAATTGGCGGTCGCACCAAAGTCACAGTGATTGGTTGAATTTGTGTGAATTGTACAATTGCGACATTGCGAAATGCTGGAGGGACTGACACACTTAGAATAGCTTTTAATTCCATAATATCAATGCATTGGTAATGCTGCACATTCAATTCCAAATCACACTTACTGTATGAACTGAAAAAGGTCTCAAGGGTTTGCTTTACTTTGAATCACTGCACCAATATTAAGCTGCATAACCATTATTTCTGAGAACAGCTTTACATCTGTGTTGCAAGGAGTCGACCAACATCTGAACCAAGTTCTAGACTTCCACGGGATTTCCTTCCTTTGACACACTGAGTTGCTCTCTCCTCTTCTTTTCCATTTGTGTGCATTCCGTCCCAGAATTGCCTGTTACTAACCTAGTTATGGAGTTTACTCCCGGAGTCCTTGTGTTTCCTTTTGCCCAGCATATTACCTTGGATTAGGATGGCATCAAGATCTTGGTTGCAGCTGTCGCTGTGGTCCTGCTATGCCCTGCTGTTCCACGCTACATACTTTAACACCCTGCAGCACCCTGCTAAGACATGAACTACTATTACCATTTTCTAGTCACTGTTCCATTTTCTTTGTCGTGATTATTATTGCCACTGTGCATCACATCCCCGACTGGCATCGTCAGACACTGCCTACCAAGAGCCTGGGTCTGACCGAGGTGTCTTACTAAAAGGGGAGTTTTTCCTCACCACTGTGCATGGTCGCACTATTGCACCATGCTTGCTCTTGGGGGAATTGTTGGGACTTTATAATTATAGAGTGTGGTCTAAACCTACTCTATCTGTAAAGTGTCTCACGATAACTGTTGTTATGATTTGATACTATAAATAAAATTGAATTGAGGGCTCGGCAGAAGGACTTACAGACTTGTGACGTGAACTGGGTCCCCGGTCGGAGATGACATCCAGGGGGATACCGTAGAGGCGAAAGACGTGGTGGACCATGAATGTGGGCTGCTTGGACAGGGGGATGAAGTGGAAAGACTTGGGAGAACCGGTCTGCGATGGTGAGTATGACCATATTTCCGTGGGAGTTAGTCAAGCAGGTGACGATGTCAGGTTATTTTAAATTCCAGGCATTAGTGTTTTGGTTAAATGTTTTGTATATATGTTTTTACTGATTTTTTAATACATTCTATTTCTATTCTTGAATTTACATCTGCCTTTTAATTGTGGACTAGGAAATAGGGATGAGCGAGGTTGTCAGCACAACTTCACATGCCATTAAGGGGGTACCCTTCAGCTTTTATGGGTGTTAAAGCAGGTATGACCACTGTAATTTTTATGGATGAAATAAACTTGACCCTTACCCTTCAGCAGGTTTAGATATTTAACTTCAGACACTTGCAGCAGCAGATGCTTTGTTAAACATGAACTCAAAGCTGAAACAACTTATGGCAATTAGCAGAGGATGGTTTTCATCCATCGACCTCTGGGTTATGGGCCCAGAACGCTTCCACTGCGCCACTTTGCTCTGCTTAACCTGTTGTTGTTTTTAGGGAGCAGATTTACAGCTATACACTTTGCAAATCAGTGGCTCACCTTGACCAAAGATGCCATTTGGACCTCCAGAAACTTGCTGGTAATAAAGCAAATGCAGAGCCCCCCGTGGCTGTGATCAGGATGGCTGCAATATCTAAGTAGTATGTGTTTCATAATTGTAATTTTGTTTTTGAATGGTACATTAACATATTTTAAAGAGTAGTTTTAGATCTTTTGGTCTTGGACCGTTACCTTGCAGTCTAAAACTGTATACCCTATTGTCTCTGGAACAATAGTTGGCAGTTGGAGGGGTAATGGCTCTTTACAGTGAATATGCAAAGAAGATGTTCACAAGTTCAGCCCAGGTAAATGCTCAGCCCATATTCACACAGACCTAAACCTACTCACTTAATGCTGGTTACAATATTCTAAAATTAATGCCAGAGAAAATGACAAAGTGTGATAACATTTTTAATAAAGTATTGTCAGTTTTGATAAAGCATTGACTTTTTCCTTGCAAATGTTTTTTTACCAGTAACATTAACAAGCGTACCGTTAGTTACGGTGCCTGTGTTTGTCATAATGCGTAAGGCCAAAAATCGCAGGTAGTGTGGCCGAGTGGTCTAAGGTGCTGGATTAAGGCTCCAGTCTCTCTGGAGGTGTGGGTTCAAATCCCACCACTGCCATTTGCAAATATTACATGGTTGGATTGACCGGTTAGGGGTGAGATACAGAGAAGAGAGAGATGAAGAATTGCAGCAGGTACATCAAGGTATGGAACATGGAACATTAATAGGATGAGGTTGCACACCAATGTAGAGAAGGAGGGGGTGAGGTGTTCTTAACCCTTCATGGGAAGTTCACTGTCAATCTAGTCAATACCAAACCTGACTAAAGGATGTTTTTTTAAGGGTGGTAGCAAACCAATGACACATCACAGTATACCAAATCGCAGATGTACCTTCAAGAACAATATTGTATTATCTCATAGATACAGGAAGCCGACTGTCTCCACCAATGCATCTCTTAGCATTTATTTTCAGTCTCAATGACCAGATGTGTTACAAGAGCCCTCAACTGTTTGGTGCAACATGAATCATTCGGCTCTCCCAAACAGACTCGGGACTTGTCATGAGATCCTCCCGGTCAGGTCCGTTTCCATCCTCTGCTAATTCCTATCCTTTGTATCAGCATTAAGTCTATTTCCAGTCTGTTGATGTTTAGCAAAGCATCTGTTGCTGCAAGTTTCTGGAGTGAAATGTCTCCACCTGTTGAAGAGTAAACTTAATGACATGTCAAGTTTAAAACGGAAACTACAGTGCTGATACCTGTCGTTACACCCATAAAACTGGAAAATTATACATTTAATATCTATACATAAATACATTATACAAATATTTAGTTTTGCAAAATTACGTAGGTAAAAAAAGGCGGTCCTTGAAATTTATTTTATTGCTTTATGTGAGAATTAAACGACATGTCCTGATCAAAGATAACTCCAAGATTCCTCACAGTGGTGCTGGTAGCCAGGGTGATGCCATATAGAGTAGTTGCATCCAGCTTGATCGATAGATATAATTGAGTATCATCTGCATAACAATGAAAGTATATGGAGTATTTCCTGGTAATATTGCCTAAAGGAAGCATATATTTAGGTTTACTAGATATTCGCTGTCACTCAAATCCATGACAAAGCATCAGTGACTGAATCCAGTTTAAAATCTCTATGTATCAAAAATGAACATGTCCAACAGCATTTTAAACATTTACAATAAAATATTAATGGTCGATTTCCCCATAAACATGCAAAAAAAGCTCCTTTCATCAGTTTCCGTAGTGTAGTGGTTATCACGTTTGCCTAACACGAAAGGTCCCCTGTTCGAAACAGGGCGGAAACACATTTCTTTGTTCGTGTTGACTTTGTACAATCAAACTCGTGGCCAGGCCTACCGAAGTTTCCACAGTGCAGTAGTCATCACATTCAGGAATATCCTAACCTATACCCGTAGTGTAGTGGATATCATGTTTGCAAGAGGTTTCCACAGTGAAATCAGGAATATCCTGTCTAAAATTGATGCAGAAAAACTAGTCCATGCATTTGTTACTTGTAAACTGGATTACTGCAATTCTTTATTATCAGGCTGCTCGAAAAGTCCATAAAGACTCTTCAGCTGATCCAGAATGCTGCAGCACGTGTTCTGACAGGAACCAGGAAAAGAGATCACATCTCTCCTGTTTTAGCTTCTCTGCATTGGCTTCCTGTAAAATCCAGAATAGAATTTAAAATCTTTCTTCTCACCTACAAAGCTCTTCATGGTCAGGCACCATCTTATCTTAAAGAGCTCATAGTACCTTACTACCCCACCAGAGCACTGCGCTCCCAGAATGCAGGGTTACTTGTGGTTCCTAGAGTCTCTAAAAGGAGAATGGGAGCCAGAGTGTTCAGCTATCAGGCTCCTCTCCTGTGGAACCAGGTTCCAGTTTGGGTTCAGGAGGCAGACACCTTCTCCATATTTAAGAGTAGGCTTAAGACTTTCCTCTTTAATGAAGCTTATAGTTAGGGCTGGCTCAGGAGAGTCCTGAACCATCCCTTAGTTGTGCTGCTATAGGCCTAGACTGCAGGGGGACTTCCCATGATGCACTAAGCACCTCTCTCCTCCTCCTTCTCTCCATCTCTATGCAACCTCATCCCATTAATGCATGTTACTAACTCGACTTCTTCCCTTTCCTGGAGTTTTGTGCTCTCTCGCCCCTCTCTCTCTCTCCTCCTCTTCCTGCAGGTGTTTCTGGCTCTGGAGCTGTGGAGTCTGGATCTGTGGTTGGAGACACCTGCTGCCTCCATGTTCCTGCTCGACATCCTCTGCTGCAATTCTCCATGTCTCTCTCTCTCTGTGTCTGTCTCTTCTCTGTCTGTCTTTCTATCTGTCTCTCTCTCTCTCTCACCCCCATATCGTCACTGAAAACATATCTTTGATAGCAGGATCATTGTGGGAATGCTGTTGCATTCCAACTATTGTTATTCGGTTCTTTATTATTATTCCGTACGTTTTTTGGCTCTCTCTAACTTCTGCATGCTTTCAGCTATTTAAACCGTTCAACTTTTACAATCTTCAGCTCTTTCAGCAGATGATGGGACTTCTTCAACTACTGGTCTACTATTTATAATTTTTCAAATATTAAGCTTTTAAACATTTTATTTTACATTAAAGTCAATGAGAGCAAGCTTCAAATCCTTCAAATCTTCTTCTGCTCCCAAAGTTTTCAGCTCCTTCATACTTTCACCTACAGACGTGGTTCAGACTTTAAAACGTTCACAACTTGCTCCCACGCCAACAATTCTAACTTGTCATGGACAATTTATACATCAAAAACTAGTTTCAGCCAGTGTGCTCATTCATGCGATATGAATTATACTTTTAGTTAACAAGAGTTCCCAATCTTCCTCCATTCACTGCCATGTTAAACACCACATTTCTGAGAATTTTAAATTGCTGATACGCCCACATTTTTAAGTTTAGCAACATGAATTTTATATCATCAATACGTTCACAAAGGCCTTCTGGTGCCCACGAGGAGGTTATTTGACTGAAATAACTTTTCATTTTGCCCGTCTGACCATTTGTTTGAGAGCTGGTTCAGTGTCTGAGGAGCTGCGGTTTCCCACAGTTGACAGTTACAGCAGCTGCATCGTTAACAGATCAAAGAGATGACATCACAGAGATCAAAGGCTTCCTAGCTGTGTTTACAAACATGGCCACTGATCATATGTAGCCATGGCAACCGTTTCCCAGACACTGCAATACTCTGTATGTCTGTCTGTCTCATTATATATTACAATGTATAGCACATTAAACAGATGCTTTGGTGGTTTTGGCAGTGGCTATGACACATGCCGACCCACTTCTGGGTAAAATCCTGTCCACTTCCGGGTTAGGCCCCGCCCAGTCCGAGTACAGATACAGATACAGATAATGCTGTACTCGCTCATCCCTAGTTGTTACTCATCAATTAGGAAACCTAGAAAATAGCAGCATATTTGTGATTCCGATTTCCGACTATGCTATCACAACAATGCAGCGATTTTAATACCAAATGGCAAATTTTGGACTACAACAAACATTTGACAGGCCTTCTATACACTTGCCAACAAAGAGCACCACTGTTTGCATCCAATGGTGTGAGAACGTAGCTATTCCAAATGCTGAATGTAGGGCTAGTGGAGCAATGGATAACTCGTCTGACTACGGATCAGAAGATTCTAGGTTCAACTCCTGGCTAGCTTGAGCTGCTATTTAGCTACTAAATCCATTGTTCGTCATTTCCAACTTTACCCCTTTACAAACTGGCTATCAAAGTAAATGTACAACCCTGTTAGCATAGAATGGTGTGAGAACCCAGCTACTCCCAATGCTCTCTGAACGTAGGGCTAGTGGGGCGATGGGTAATACGTCTGACTACGGATAACAAGATCTTAGGGTTGACTTTAGGGTTTGTTCTGTTCTTTAGCTATTAAATTACTTGACCCTCATTTCCAAGTTTACTCCTGTACAAACTGTCTATCACAGTAAATTAAATACACAGTAAAAAGCCAAATGATGCGTAAATAGCTTTTCAACATGTGCTAAAACAGCTCTAAATCCTTCAGTTTAACTCAAGCACAGCTATCATCAAGCTTTCTCTGTTGGTGTTGTTTTTAGAATCAGCAGTACTAGATAAACCATCCTTGGAATTGTTAGTTGTTACTAGAGACGAGCCGGATACTCGGCTGGAACGAGTATCCGGTACGGATAAAGCCCTTTTGCCGAGTACGAGTATTATACGAGTAATACAGTCAATATCTGTGCTCGGATTGAATAAAACTCCTCATTGGGTAGCCGACTGTGTCTGCGTTCTGTGATAGGCTAGTCGTCACAGCGCCCCCCCCCCTACACACATACAGATTTCTTGTGTTGCTCCAATCTGCTCACTCTCACTCACTGAATGTTAAGCAGCAGTTCTAGAACAATAGGTTGAAGTTTTAGAATTTTAACAGTTGCAGTCCTAAAATGTTACTTACAGTTCTAGAATGTTACATTGTAGCTCTAGAATGTTAAGCATCAGTTCTGGAATGTTGCAATTCTAGAACAGTAGGTTGAAGTTTTAGAATTTGAACATGCATTGTCACCAGACTTTGGATTGATCTGAAGAACATTACGTAAGCGCTGAACATGATTGTATAATGCTGGAACATTTTAGTCTGGGAAATTACAGAGATTGTTACACTGGGATGGAACTGCCAATCTTGTGACTGACAGCCAATCCCATCCAATGAACCACAGCCACTCTCTAAAATACACCGCCCAACGTGGGGCTCGAACCCACGACCCTGAGATTAAGAGTCTCATGCTCTACCGACTGAGCTAGCCGGGCGCTTCTTAACATTTAGTTGTGGTCTTAAATTTTTCTTACAGTTCTAGAATGTTAACTTGCAGTTCTAGAACGCTAGGTTAAAGTTTCAGAATTTTATAAGTTGCGGTCCTAAAATGTTACTTTAAGTTCTAGAATGTTGAGCTGTCGTTCTAGAATGTTAGGTCAAAGTTCCAGATTGTTATGCTGCAGTACTGGATTGTTAAATTGCAGTTCTGGAACAGTATGTTGAAGTTTTAAAATATTAAGACTTGCGGTCATAAAATGTTACTTACAGTTCTATTATGTTATGTTGTAGTTCTAGCATGTTAGGTTTAAACTCTAGAATGTTAAGCTGCAGTTCTGGAATGTTAAGTTGCAGTTGTAGAACGATAGGTTGTAGTTTTGAAATTATAAGAGTTGCTCACAAAATGCTGTAATTGCAATTGCGTATCTTGTTCTCGTATTCATGTCCTCTTAAATACAAAGAACTGCTAAGTTCTAATTTCCAATATCATGTCTCAGTCATTAGTTCCAGATGAAAACACTTGTCAGAAGTGGGATTTGAACCCACACCTCCAGTGGAGCTTGCTACCTGAACGCAGCGCCTTGGACCGCTCGGCCATCCTGACTGCTCCAACAGATGTTCAGTAGGACCTGTCTCAAAAATTATAATATAGTGAATCAACTATGTCATGATATAGTAGTTCTCAGTCATCCAGGTCATAGTTAACAAGGGAAGTCTTGACAATGGCAATACATTGCTGTGGATGTGAAGGCATCTTATTGACTTTGTACCCCAATGTGCAATACAGGCTAAATCCTATGGTGGGAATCAAGATCCTCCAATGTTTCTGTCCACAATGTCCACCTGAATCCAGAAATGTCCCTGCCAGATGGGAAATAGACTGACAATCGGGTCTGTTTGCAATACATATGAGTATACACACACACACACACACACGGTGTGTTGTAGGCTATATCTGTTTCAGTTATCACCGTTTTGAATGTCATTAATGTTCAGAAAACATTTTTAACAAAATTCTGTCTTTATTGCCTAATAAATTAAACATAACAGGCAACAACATTACATTAAATATATTATATTACAGAACCATTATCAACTATTAGAACCATAACTTACATGTCACACACATAAAAAGGCTTCAAATGTATGAAACTAAAAAAAAGAAACAACACCACAAACAAACAAATTAACTACAGCTGTTCTGATATTCCAGACCAGTCTGATGCCTGTTGGCCAGTAACCCCCATATTTCATCAGTGTCCCGTATCAAAACCAACAACAATATACAAGTGCATGAACAGGAATTAATTACAAATGATTACAATAATACAGTACCAATGCAATAATGAACGGGTACAACATGAACACATGATTTAACACTAGAAGTGCCGGATTCCATAACTACTAGAACTGCCTTGAGCGTCATTTGACCGCCAGATTCCAAACTCTATAATCTCTCATGATAAATACCTAATTGCAATATTAATGCATGTATTGTGTTAGGATATCTTTTGAAAAATCGTCATCACCTGCAAGATGCTATCCCATCAATATGGGCCAACATTTCTAAAGAATGCTTTCAGCACCTTGTTGAATCAATGGCACGTAGAATTAAGGCAGTTCTGAAGGTGAAAGGGGGTCAAACACAGTATTAGTATGGTGTTGCCAATAATCATAAAGGTGAGTGTATATTCTCCTGCAGAAGGACACAGCCCAGAGTTGGCTCATTCCAGGTTATTTAAGCACAAGCATCCCTGGGTGGACTTGAACCACCATCCTTTCAGTTAACAGCCGACTGCGCTGACCTATTGCGCCACAAAGACTACGTCAGCCAGATGCTTTATGGGTAAGAGCTCAATCTTCAAGCCACAGAAGGTATTTTTCTTACACTTCAATTGGACTCTGACTTTGAATTCAAATATTTGGTATCCAAGAAAATTCCACAAATAATGATGTGTCAGTCATTTTACTGGTGGTTTCTCGGTCACAGAAACTAGCTTGTTCATTTACATGCAGTTGCGCGCCATGTATCACAAACCTGTCGTGTGGAGCCTTATATATTTTCTTATATTCAATCAAGTGACCTACATACCACGGACCGTAAAGATTGATATGTTTATGGTTTGCAATACCCTACCTTCAGATAGAGGTCATGTCAATGTGTGTTATCTTTGGGTTGCTCTACACTCACCTAAAGGATTATTAGGAACACCTGTTCAATTTCTCATTAATGCAATTAATTAATTATTATGTGGAGTTGAGATATGAGTCTGCCTATGCTTGGAATCAGGCAGCTGGTGACATCATCACATCCCCCCCCGGAATTTCATTTCAGACATTTATTTACTATTTTAATTATATACAACCTTTCAAATGCCACATACACCATAAAAACAGAGTGTACCACTTTATTTCTATGACATACACATTGATAATTTGAGGAGTATTCATCCAAAAACATTAAAAGTATAGTAAAACACTAACAGGGGATATTTAACTGCAGAATGAGGGGTTTTACTTTTGACGATTTAAGTAAAATATTGTTGATACTTGTTGCAGGACTTTTACTTGTGGCGTATTTTCAGTGTTGTATTAACAGAGCAGCCTGCGTTGTCTCTGCCGCTGGTCTGGCCTAATATGGCTTCTGGTCTTTTAATATTAACAGTCTATGGTCTCGACTGAGTCCAGGTGACTTCATTATGTTTATTATAATATTGGAGGGAAAGTGAAACACAGCTTAGACGGGGGTGTTGTTCGGCTTTTCACAAGTTTAGACAGCTAGCTAATGCTACGGCGCCGGACGTTAGCCCAACAGCGTTAGCCTAGCCTGCTAGGTAAATATTACAACTGCCTTTGGTGTTGCCTATATATGCCTCCATGTTGTCAACATAATACCTGTGGCGTTAGTGCACCTTTTGTACCATAATTGTATTGAATGAAATAGTAAGCTTCGCTCCTATGAGATGGGTGGGTTTTTGTTACGTTACACACAAAGCTAACTGGCTATAGTTAGCCTGTACTTATGCTAACGGATATAGCTAACGTTGCGTAGCCAGCCAGCAACTTCGGCAGTAGAGTTTCGGTAAGCTAACCACGACAGCGTTGTCGCCCACAATCAACCTGCAGTGATGTTTGAAATGGAGACACTTATATAGGTTATAATCCTATATAAGATCCTGGACATTATTTTAATTTATGACGTTAAAGGCAAATGAAGAGTAGCCTGAGTGTGCGCGGCCTGGAGAGACGCGTCCGACCACACGGCGGTGTGGAGCGGCGAGCAGTCTGCAGACCGGGGGAATAAAGTTCAGATTCTCAGGGACCAGGTCTGAGCTCCAGGACTCATGGAAAGCCTGGACTGGTGTGGATGTTTCAACCTCACAGACAACAGACTCAGACAAGCTTTTAAAAAAACTTTACCAGGATACAACGGTGTACAAATACGTGTACTGTTGAGTATACTGTGAAAATGTTTTATGGAGCTCTCAGCTAATCGTAATCTTTAAAATATTGATTTTGCTCCAAACTGTTCTTTCCTTAACAACTTCCATATGGATTTATTTTAAAATGATGCGCTTTTTGCCCAAATAAATAGAACATATGTTAAATTACCCTCTGATCATTGTTGGTTAACCAAACTTTAATGTTTTTTGAAAATACATGTCTTTCTTATAACCCACGTCCTAATAACAATATAATTCAGTATTTATTACTGTGTACCCCGCACAGTAATACTGGTCACCTCTTTCCTACACTACATCTGGAGTAAAGCTATATTGTCATTGAGGTGCTCAGTACTAGTACTACTGTAGTAGTATCAGTTCTAATGCGCAGTACTAGTACTACTGTAGCAGTGGTAATAGTAGTGGATTGGTGTTTGTATCATTTCTAACACTGCTATTATGAGGTATCACCATATCTTATTCTGTTTTCTTTAGATTATATGATATCAAGGGGAATGGCTATAATGGCCCATAATGACTGTCTTGATACTGTCATAAGACGTTTATTTTGTATAGCCTGTCTGGATGCAGTGAACTGGTGTTGTCTAGGGATAAGGAGCCTTTCATATGACTCAGTCTAAAGAGAATGGTAAAGTTAATATAAACAATTAAAATATGGTGCGTGCTGGTTGGAGAGGACCATGATCCTGTCTGAAATGTCACAAACGGATTTAGGCATCGTCAGATCAGCTGATCACGGAGGGGGCTTCTCGACCGGCGGCTAAAACGGGGACATTCTAAAACGCTTAACGTGAAAAAGCTTAACGTGGTTTAATGTACCTAAACAACAATCAATCATCACCATATTTCTCTCATATATTGCTCCTCATAACCAGTGAAAACTGTCAAAAAATCTAACCCAAAGCCCTATTATTATGGACGTTAGCTGACATTAAGCATGTCTGCTTCATTAAGGGATATTGTAAGGAAAAAGCTTAACGTGAAAAAGCTTAACATGGTTTAATGTACCTAAACAAGATTACTAAGGTAGTAAAATCCACCCCAACACGGATAATTATAACATAGAGGCATAATACATACAGGAAGCAAGACCCGGATGCGGGAGATTTAGGACACCTGGTTTGTGGATTATTCCTTGACGTTGTGCGGCCCGGCAGCATGATAACGGGCTGCCTGCTTAGACCAGGAGAGAGGTCTTTTTCACGTTAAGCTTTTTCCTTCTGTGGAGCAGAAACGCTTAATGTCAGCTAACGGCCATAATAATAGGACTTTGGGTCCGATTCTTTGACCGTTTTCAGTGGTTATGAAGAGCAATATGAGAGAGAAATTTGGTAATCGTTGATGATTGTTTAGGTACATTAAATCATGTTACGCCTTTTCCTCGCCATAGACACCAATGAAGAAGAAACGTTAACGTGAGATAAATTCTATAATCGTTGGATTTTAGTTTAGTTTTTTTGACAGGCTTAAGTGTTCATGACAAGATATGGTCATGGTAAATATGGTGATGATTGATCGTTGTTTAGGTACATTAAACCACGTTAAGCTTTTTCACGTTAAGCGTTTTAGAATGGCCCCTCCAGCGGGACACGGAGGGCTCCAGACCCGGTAGCAGCGGCCCCCCTAGAGCCCACCGCCAGTGTTGGTGGAATAGCAAGCTAGCGTTAGCAAACTAACCAACCAGCCCGCTTATAAATAAATACATTTTAATTTAAAAGGCAGGCGTTATACGCACTGATGGCGGTCCGTCCAAGGCTGCAGGACCTGGAGCTCACCGCCAGTGTCTCAGTTTGACTGTTAAAAGTGTTAGGATAACTAAAATGTATATAAGTGGGGTTAGTTCGCTAACGCTAGCTTGCTATCCCACCAACACTGGCGGTGGGCTCCAGGGGGGTTGTGCCACTGCTACCGGGCAGTTTTGCCAGATCTTGCGAGACAAATAAGCAACCAGGCCTGTGAAAACAAGCCCAAAACAAGCGACTTTTTCTACGGAGCCCCCCCCTAAAGATCCAGGAAGAGAAAAATAAATAACAATAAATAACTGGTCCACTGTGTGGATAATAAACAGAAAAAAATGTATTTCCATGCCCCTTCACATAGCAGGCCATCTACAGGCCAAAACGTGATCTGCACTTGACTCCTTGATATAGAGTCAGGGTCCGTAGAGTAATGGGTGGTGTAAATGGGTAGAATGCTGTATATCTCTTTCAATTCATTATTTTGAGAGGTATGATTATAAGGTCTTAGCACAGGAACAAAAGAGAGCAAGGTAACTAAATAAAGAAAAGCTGCACTCCATGCAAAAAGTCAGTTACCAACTCAGTATGAGATACATGTCTCTAATAGAAGTACTGCGCATTGTGTGACTGTATCCTGTCACCTGTGTACGATGCCGTGTTTGTGCAGGTGTTCCGCTGCAAAACCTCCACCTTCAGAGGAGCCAAGGCCTTAAACCAAAGTTTATATTGTGTGTACTTGCAGAGTACCTGTATGTGTGTGTGGGTGAGCAAAACACCTACACATACTAAAATGGCACTAAAATAACACTCAGCTCCCACACTGCACTGTGCATATGTTGCTTGTCAGGCAGCATGTCCTCTTCTGTAGGCTGTTAATGTCCTGCAAACTACTGTGCCTCTGTGTGTGTGTGCTCTGAAGTGTGTATATCTGTGTGTGAATCTACAAAGCCTGACCTTAACATCTACATACAACAAACAGCTACTGGTTAAAGGTAAATCCTGCTCTGGACAGGCATATTTTAAGAAAATGATGAGTGTCTCTCTCATAATAACTTACTTCCTATCTCTAGTTGGGCCAAAGAGCTCAAGGTAAGACAATGTTTAAATTTGACAGAAAATAACCAGTTTCTAACTGTTCAGAAATACAAAAAATACATTTGGATCCTGCTTTGGAACGTTCAATGAAAAAGAGAAACCCCAGAATGACAAGGAACACAGAACCAAAAACTAAGGCGGTTGTATTTATTGATTTTCACACACAACCATTTCTAGGGTTTACAAAGAATGGTGTGAAAAGGGAAAAACATCCAGTATGCAGCAGAGAGAGACATGGAGAACTGCACTAGAGGATGTCGAGCAGGAACATGGAGGCAGCAGGTGTCTCCAACCACAGATCCAGACTCCACAGCTCCAGAGCCAGAAACACCTGCAGGAAGAGATAGGAGGAGAGAGGAGAGGGGCGAGAGAGCACAAGACTCCAGGAAAGGGAAGAAGTCGAGTTAGTAACATGCATTAATGGGATGAGCTTGCATATAGATGATGAGGTTAGAGGTGCTTAGTGCATCATGGGAAGTCCCCCGGCTTGATGCAGTTCCTTGATGAAAAATTGCTGAAATCCTCATTTATGTGGCTCGTTGGTCTAGGGGTATGATTCTCGCTTCGGGTGCGAGAGGTCCCGGGTTCAATTCCCGGACGAGCCCAAAGAACAAAACATTAATACATTTAAATTAAAGGGTTTCACGTCCATCTTAGTATCAGGTTCTCCTTGATGATGGAAAGTAGGCATATGTGTGCATGTAGAATAAAGGCAATTATACACTTTCTAATTTAATCAAAAAACTGAAGACTTTGTTCACAGCAGTCAATTTGTGATTGATCCTTGACTCTGGCCTTGGAAGAACCTGGGATCCCCTAACAAGGTTAGTAGGAAGCGAATGTGTAGTGGAGCAGCAAATGAGCAGGACATGCCTCTCGTGGCTTGTTGATCTAGGGCAGCCTGGTCTCATCACAAACTGTTAACACCGCATGGGGATCTCTGGCACGGCCCTAGAATGATTTTCATCCTACCTGTCAAATAGGAAGTTTTGCGTGTCTGTAAATAACTATGTCTCCTCGTTCTGTTCAGTTAAATATGGTGTGCCTCAGGGGTCGGTCTTAGGACCCATTTTGTTTTCCTTATATCTGCTTCCCCTTGGACATATTATCCATAAACATGGCATTTCTTTTCATATTTATGCTGATGACACACAAATATACTTGCCCGTTAGATCCACAGACCCTGGAATGCTGAGTTCACTTAACAACTGCCTTTGTGAAGTTAAAAAATGGATGTGAAATAATTTCCTCCAGCTGAACTCCATCTGCCGGTTTGCTAGTAAATCATATTAAGCCTGTGGCAAAGAACCTTGGTATTTGGTTTGATAGTAATTAAAATTTTGAGCAGCACACCACAAAGCTTGTTCAATCATGTTTTTATCAACTTAGAAATATAGCTAAAATTCGATCTATGTTAACTTTTAAGGACATCGAGACCATTTTACATTTACACCTTCATCTCATCTCGCCTGGATTATTGCAACAGCCTTTTCACCTGTTTAACCCAAAAATCTATTGATCGACTCCAGACTGTCCAGAACTCAGCTGCCAGGCTTTTAACCAGTACAAAGAAATATGACCACATTACTCCTATTTTAGCTTCATTACACTGGCTCCCAGTATGTTTTAGAATTGACTTTTAAATTCTATTGACCACTTTTAAAGCTCTTCATGGCCTCTCGCCGTGTTATATTTCTGACCTTTTAGTCCCATATACACCAGCACGCACCTTGAGATCCTCGGGCAGAGGTCTGCTATCTGGTCCAGAGTCTCGACTGAAAACTAAAGGGGGTCAGGGCCCCGAGGCTCTAGAACAGCCTGCCCGAGGAAGTCAGGTCAGCTGAGTCAGTGAACTCTTTTAAGTCCCTTCTTAGAACATACTTTTATAGGAGAGCCTTTCCCGATCTTATTAGACTTTATTTTATCACTTTTATTTGATTGCATTTTAGGAAGGGGGGGGGGTATGTGGGACAGGGAACACTCAACCATTTTTAATAAGGAACATTATTTTTTCTACATTTTTGGGCTGAGCCTGTTTCTTTTTTTTGCTCACAACCTCTCCACATTTAGAGAAAGTTCATTCAGAGGGAACGGATGATGCCGGCAAGCATAAAAACAGTTATGCCAGTTGCCGTGGCAGCAGCTGACTAGTCTCCGTGTGGCGGTGGCGCTGCCAACCAATCAGCTGATTCATTCAGAGAATGAAGCAGTTGCTGCTTCAGACGTCATGTGTCATGTGATTTCCCCGTACCAAAGCAACCTTCGGAGCAGTGGTTCAAATGGAATTGTAGTTAATGATTTGAAGCTCGTATCGAAGCTTCAGTGTCAGACTGCCATCACTAGGTGCTGGTCTTTGAGATAGTAGACCTCTTTCAAGTAACCTCATCCACCATGGACAAGATCAATATTGGTAATAATTATAGTTAATTAGAAAGCTTAGCATGTTTTTATTTTTACTTTATTAGTTTTCCATATATCTGCTACTACCACTCTGATCATATTCCCTTCCTCAATGCTCCATAAAGAAGCAAAGAACGATCATCAATGACAGAGAGCACATGAAGTGAATCATTACTCTCTATCAGCTTCATGCTCAGAAAGGAATATCACGACTCATCATCGTGGTCAGCGAGACCAAACACTTTAGAAACACATTTCTCAAGTCAGAAACTATAGAAATGATCCCTGAAAGTATAGTCTTGGTTAGACTGAGGGTGAAAACTGCATCTCATTCACTGCAGAGTGATTGTCACTCAGGGTTCAGAGGTCCAGAAGCTAATGGTTACGTGCTCCAGATGACTCTGAGGTGAGAACATCTATTTAGATCTTTAAGAAGACCGATATGTAGATTGAATTAGATTTTCAGTCACTGTTGTCTCAATACTTCAGTATCAGCCTACTTATTCTCTACAATAAATGCTCCAGTCATTTCTTTGCATTAATACTGGTTCTTAACAAGGACCAAGCTCTTCATTCCCAGACCAAAGGATGGTTGAACCTGCTGCATTTAGACTTCAGCTACTGTTTCAACCTCCACACCTCAGTAAAGTGGAAGACACTTCAATTAAAATGTGCCAATCAAGCTCAGCCTGTAAAGGCCACACAGTCTGATTAGTCAGGTGGAAACACCTGTGGGAGTGGAACATGGATGTGTAGAGATGGGCTTTCAAACAATGCACCTTTATGACATTTTGACATGTCACAGAAGGAAAAGCAAAAGTATTCTGTTTGACCCGTCCAACACCCCAACCAACCTTTCTTCGCGGATTTTTGGCCTTTCATACTACTCGCTACCGTAGTCGCTCCTAATGCTACGTCATCTTCTCATTGACATCACTTTGGCGTTGTTTTCCGTGGTGGCCACACAGAATTTTCACACATTCCGTGTCACCACCACGTAATGCGGTGTTAACAGTTTGTGATCATTTCACAGACTTTGTGAGACTCGTAGTACTAACCACTATACGATCACGGCCACTTGGTAACAGTAGGGCTTTGTTGTTGTCATAGCATAGTTGGAACTCTGAATAGCGACTATACTGATATTTTCCCGGTTTCCCTAATTGTTGACTAACAAAAGAAAATGTCATGGATGGTTTATCTAGCACTGCTGATTCTGTCCTTCAGGGACAAACTTGTTTTTTCAAGGAAAGATGATTAGCAAGCAAAAACAGAAACACAACAGCAAAAGCTTGATGATTGCTGTAGTTGTCTGACACTGAGAGGCTTAGATGAATTTACACACATGTTGAAACAATATTTCCTCATCATTTGGCTCTTTATACATGTAAATTTACTTTGATAGCCAGTTTGTAAAGGGGTAAAGTTGGAAATGACAAACAATGGATTTAGTAGCTAAATAGCTGTTTGAGGTAGCCAGGAGTTGAACCTAGAATCTTCTGATCCGTAGTCAGACCCGTTATCCATTGCTCCACTAGCCCTACATTCAGCATTTGGAATAGCTACGTTCTCACACCATTGGATGCAAACAGTGGTGCGCTTTGTTGGCAAGTGTATAGAAGGCCAGTCAAATGTTTGTTGTAGTCCAAAATCTTGAATACTTGAATAAAATTGATACTATAAATAAAATTTATTAATTTATTTATTATTAATTTATTGCTGATTTGAAAACTATTTACATGAGAGCATCAACATTGAGCTTCAGATCAGTGGTGTTGTCATGGTAACAAACAAACTAAATACAGTACAAGTTTTGCAACAACGAATACAACACATGCGGTTGCAATTATGAAGTAAAATGTAATTAACAAGAGTTTCATATTCAATAATATAACTGTTTTTTAACTTTTAATTTTGTTATGATCAGTGGGATTTTGTTTTGTTTTTGGTTCTTCTCTGTGTTCTACGGGTCAAATAGATAATAATAAATAAATAATTAAATTAGAGCCAGCGGACGGTTAAAAAAAAAAGAAAAATCTGCGACAGGCAGAGACGCAACACAAGTCGCATTCTATGTCTGAAAGCCCACGTTTATGTACAGTGTATTCAAATATTTGTTCCTTTTATTCCTATTATTATTATGTCATGTATATTGTATGTATGTATATCTTTCCTAGTATCTCATTTATATTTATATTCTGTGTTGTGTGACTGCTGTAACACCGTAATTTCCCATTTTTCTTGGGATCAATAAATATCTATCTATCTATCTATCTATCTATCTATCTATCTATCTATCTATCTATCTATCTATCTATCTATCTATCTATCTATCCAAAGAGGAATTTTATTCAATCCGAGTACAGATATTGACTCGCATTACTCGTATAATACTCATACTCGGCAAAAGTGCTTTATCCGTACCGGCTCATCTCTAGTAATTATAACAGTGTAAAAAAAAAATTAGTGATGTAATACATGCAGACATCACTGTAATGTTGCATCTGGAAACTCAAAAAAGAAGGTCCCCGAGGCAGTCAGTTTGGAGAGGGGTAGGGATAGGGACGGGGTGTGTATGTGTGTGTGTGTGTGTGTGATGAGGTGCGAGGCGGCAGACTGTCTGTGTTGTTGTTACAGAGAGTTCAGGTCAGTTTGTCCTTGTTCTTGAGGAGAGATGAAGACACAGGAGGAGATTGAGGCCAGCTGCAGGTTGTTTTCCCACTTGGGTGAAGGGTGGGTGGGGGGGCAAAAAAGAGTCAGTTTAAATCCAATTTAGGTTGATTCGGTGACCTTTGTCCAAATCAATGTCCGTCAAACTCTCTCATCCTCAGCGTCGTCCGTGCGTCCAATTCATGTATTGATCTCGACAGTTCCTCTACCTTCATTGTCAGTCCGGTGGTTGCACGAAGCAGATCCACCGACTGAGCCCCGATGGCATCCATCTGGCTCTGCGCTTCCACAGCCGGTCTGAGATGTTACGAGACAGTTCACCGTTCTGATCAGCCCTCTCATGTAAAACCTTCAGCTTCTCGTCCAATACATTCAAACACTCTTTAGGTTCCCCAGACAGCTTTGGGGCAAATTTAACGGCTGCTTTCTTACCAATTTTACGATGATTCAGGGAGATTCCAAGTCCCATGACTAGAAAGCCTCCCAACAGAATTCCAATTATCTACAAATCTTCTACATATTCCACGTTTTGAACATCCAGGCAGACCGCTCGCTAATTCTCCCAAGAATTGCGAGCGTAGCCTGCAGCGTATGTTCCACTCGGGCAGGACGGCTCACCCGGTGAAGCATGCCTGAGGGAGAAAATCTTGTCAATAGTGCTGAGTGACCAGTTGATCAATTCCATTTTGAAAGTTTCCCAGGAAAAAAGCAGGCAGGTGGGAGAGAGAAAAAAGAAAGTCTCCACACCACAGAGTAAACAAAAATATGAGATAGGAGGGGAGAATAGGAGAGAGACTGCACTCGAGTAAGTAAAAGAGCTAGAAAACCGGAGAGCTACTCGAGAGGCAACTGTCTTCCACAGCGCCTACGTGATGAATGAATGAATGCCTCTTATCATTTTAGTTTGGACACCCAGTGAGGCTTACCGCGATGGTTTGGACTGGGACGACTAGGGTTTTCGGCTGCTCTCGAGCAGACGGCTGTACTTACTCTGGTTTCTCTTCATAATGCACAAGTCTTTTGCCTTTTACTAAAGACTTCCTTGGAGGGGAACGCAGATGAGTTGAAACTAGTTTTGGTGGGCTTTGCTGTTTGGCCGAGCCTTTTGTACTTCTGAAAAACAAATATGCTGTCCTTAACTAGACTCACATTCTTAACAGCAGCTAAATAATAGAAGCAAGACCCTTGCCCATGTTAATGGGCCGTGGACAGCGACTGAGACGACAGGACTCCCCCTGACTGTGACCCGGACCGACCATAAAATACTTGGGGTAAAATTCGATCGGGAGGGGTGTGGGAAATGTAAGTGGGATAATACAGGACCCCCTGAAGGGAATTCCTTCAAATTTTGCAAAAACTTTTACATGAACTTGCAGATAAATTGATGAGATTTTGGAGATCAAAGGTTCAATGTCAAGGTGACTGTGTCCTCATGTCTGTCCATCCGATTCTTGTGAATGCAATATCTCTGAACGCCTAGAGGGAATCACTTTAAATTTGGCATACATAACCACTTGGAGTCGCGGATGAATTGATTTTGATTTTGGAGGTCAAAGGTCAAGGTTACTGTTTCATTACGTCTCCAGAACTGTATATGTGTTTCTCCTGAACAGGTGAAACTGGGAGATGTAAAGCCCCAGTGGCCTAATGGATAAGGCTCTGGCCTCCTAAGCTAAGGATTGTGGGTTAGAGTCCCATCTGGGGTGATATTCAGCAGAGCTTCCGCGCAGAGGAAGTGTGCTGGGCCCATAACACAGAGGTCTGCTATCTCACTTTTGATGGTGACACTATGAAAGGGTGATGCATCTAGAGATTATGACCCTCAACCTGATTTCCATGGTGAGATAAATCATGATATAACTGCTGGAAAAGTTATTGACAGCGCCATGAAGAGGTAATGTTCTCTAGGCAAATCATGTTCTGGCAGTTTACTGAAATCGACATCCACTACCCTGTCAGGACCCTGTAGTAATGTTTACTTTCCAGTGATGTGATTGGTAAGTGGTTGGGCTGTATACAGGTTTTGATCATATCCATCAGTTGCATGGACGGGACATCAATACCCCGGTTCTACCGCCTGATCGCTGTCCACAAGGCCCAGGAGCAGCCAGCTACCACCAGGCCCAGGAGAATATGCCGCCTAAGAAAAATGCAATCCTACCTGATGAGGTTGAGGAGATCAAGAAATCTCTGGACTTCTTGTTGGCGGAGATTTCAAGTGTTGCTGTGCAACAAAAGAAAATCAAGGATCTGATGAGTGAAATACAAACGCTAAAGAGGAAAAACGTGGAGAAGGACCAAAAGATCGCTTTTCTGGAGATTCGAGTTGCTGACCTCGAGCAATACGATGTGATTATCAGCGGCCTGAGAACCAAACACCAGAACTATGCAAGGGTGACCGCGGACCCTGGACACACCACTGCCAGGCCGAGTGAAGCTACCGAGGAGGAGAAGGACATGCTGGAACAACAGGTGATTTGCTTTTTGGACAGCAAAGGTATTTATGTTGACATATGGGGACATTGAGGATTGTCATACTCTGCCGAGCAAAAACAAAATGGCCAATCCATTGGTAATAATCCGGTTCACCAACAGAAAGAAAAAGTCAGCGCTCAGACAAGGAAGGAAATTAAAAGGCACCCAAGTTTGCATCAACGAACACCTCACCAAGAAAAATGCTGATATCGCCAAGAAAGCACGAATACTCAGGAAACAAAACAAGATCCAGGCAACATCCAGGCGTGCCATTGTTTCTCCAACAAATGTTGGGGGCATTGCAACACAGATATCTTAAGAGGGGTTATTATTGTTAATTTTTTGAAAGTTTTTCATTTAATTTAATTATACGCAATCTAGTACTCTTCTTATTAAAGCAACATTCTTTATAGCAACTGCCCAGCTCCCCAAACACTGCCTCTTATATTCAATACATTCATCCTCAGTGTTATTGATATGAATTATCAAAGCAAAATCCCCAAAATGTAAAAGTTTTCTCCCCTTGTAATCTTTGATTACACAACTTCAGAAAAACATCATTGACTTTCTTTCTTGTAAAAAACACAACTTCCTGGACTTTCTTTACAATATAGTCTGTAATTGTCCCTTGCTTCCAAATTCCCATTTTTCATGCGCTGAATCTCAACTAGCGCTGACTCTCTGCAGAGAGAGCCAATTAGAGCTGATCAGCAACAGCTGTGCTACCTGCATGATGGGTTTATAACCTGGCATGTAGCACAGGAACCATTTTCTCTTGGTGACTGGAGTGATGGGAGCTGTTTGGGCCTTTTTTTTTTGCTTGCTGACTGTTTGGATTAACAAAGGTTGTTACATTTCTTTTGTTTGAAGCTTGTATTCAAATATGTAGTGGAGTACAGCAAACGTAAAGAGTAGGGTCAATTACTCAATTACTGAAATGAAATTTAGCTGGAGCAAGTTTATGATGTGTGCCGTCAAACAGCAGAAACATTTGATTAACAGCAATTGCATTGTCCTTAGGCTTGAGTTTGCCAGTTGGTGGCACAAATGAAAGACATGATGATGAGCTCCAGAGAAGAATGATTAGAGGTAAGAACGTTGGTGATAGAATCTTTCAAGAGCTACTTACAGACACTAACTGGATTTATTTATTACTACAGATGTGTCTCCCAATGATATCTACATGAAGAGGGCCTTTGCACTTCTCTACTCAATGGAGTCCATGTTGATCCAAGCCGCTAAAAAAGGTAAGCAGGTTCTATGAAACCTTGTGGGGAAATGATACAATTGCGTTTACAGCTGATGTTCTTTGTGACACAATGTAGTAAAAATAAGGTTAAGTCGTCTGGCTTTTGGAATGGGGAATCCAACCCATGTTTAATTAAAGCTATATTGACCAGACAATGTGGGTATACAGCTGCTTTCTCACACATTTGAGACATTTATATATTTAAAGAATACATTTATTGGTGCAAACGGACCTTGGCCTATAGGCACATCACTCACACCATTTGATATTGGAAGTGTCCAACAGTTACCAGACAAATAAGTTAAAATTAAACTGTTTTAATATTGTGTGGTTATTGGCTCTCAAAAGCAACAGATGATATCTGGTCCCTGCCTGGTCAATCAGCCAGCTTAAGCTAAAATAGCTCTGTAGAGATTGTGGCATTTCCCAAACTGAGTAAATGCAGCACATGAGCAAAACTGCTGTGCTAGCTTAATCTCATTACAGATTGTCATGTTGTAAACAAAATCCACTGGCCTAATTACGTTGAAGTCTTTTGGGGCTATCAAGTCTTAAAAGGATTTAATAAAAGTTTAATACTTAGTTTGCTTTTTAATAAAAAATAAAGATGCCTTAATGGTAAATTCTTTACATGAACGTCAAGGGTAGTTGGAACTTAAAAATTTCTAAATATTTTTCAGCACCACTGGAAACCAATGAAGTAGAAGATGAGGCAGCTATTAACAAACTTGCAGATGTTCAATTGTCAAACGGACCAAAACTGCTCAAAACCAGCCGGAAGTTATGCGACCAGCCCGCCGTCTGGACGTCTGGTCCCTCCGCCAACCTGACGTTGGGCGACCAGCCCGCCAACCAGACGTCTGGTCCCTCCGCCAACCTGACGTTGGGCGACCAGCCCGCCAACCAGACGTCTGGTCCCTCCGCCAACCTGACGTTGGGCGACCAGCCCGCCAACCAGACGTCTGGTCCCTCCGCCAACCTGACGTTGGGCGACCAGCCCGCCAACCAGACGTCTGGTCCCTCCGCCAACCTGACGTTGGGCGACCAGCCCGCCAACCAGACGTCTGTTCCCTCCGCCAACCTCACGTTGGGCGATCCGCCCGCCAACCTGACGTCCGTTAAAGCATTGGTTAGAGGCTGGTAAATATCGTCGGGAAATGGAACCCTGTGTGTTCTTTAAAAAAATAAAGCTTGATGCTGTAAAATTGTGTCAATACAGCTCGGTTTCTTTTTGAGAACATACTTGGCCTACATTTTGAAATGCATGTAGGTATACAGGTAAAAGCCAGTAAAATAGAATATTTTGAAAAACTTGATTTATTTCAGTAATTGCATTCAAAAGGTGTAACTTGTACATTATATTTATTCATTGCACACAGACTGATGCATTCAAATGTTTATTTCATTTAATTTTGATGATTTGAAGTGGCAACAAATGAAAATCCAAAATTCCGTGTGTCACAAAATTAGAATATTGTGTAAGGGTTAAATTTTGAAGACACCTGGTGCCACAAAGTAATCAGCTGATTAACTCAAAACACCTGCAAAGGGCTTTAAATGGTCTCTCAGTCCAGTTCTGAAGCCTACACAAACATGGGGAAGACTTCAGATTTGACAGCTGTCCAAAAGGCGACCATCGACACATTGCACAAGGAGGGAAAGACACAAAAGGTTATTGCTGAAGAGGCTGGCTGTTCTCAGAGCTCTGTGTCCAAACACATTAATAGAGAGGCAAAGGGAAGGAAAAACTGGTCAAAAAGTGTACAAGCGATAGGGATCACCGCGCCTAGTCAAGATTGAAAAAACCCATTCAAAAATGTGGGGGAGATTCACAAGGAGTGGACAGCTGCTGGAGTCAGTGCTTCAAGATCCACCACCAAGAGACGCTTGAAAGACATGGGTTTCAACTGCCGCATACCTCGTGTCAAGCCACTGTTGACCAAGAAACAGCGTGAAAAGCGTCTCACCTGGGCTAAGGAAAAAAAGAGCTGGACTGCTGCTGAGTGGTCCAAAGTCATGTTTTCTGACGAAAGCAAATTTTGCATTTCCTTTGGAAATCGAGGTCCCAGAGTCTGGAGGAAGACAGGAGAGGCACAGGATCCACGTTGCCTGAAGTCTAGTGTAAAGTTTCCACCATCAGTGATGGTTTGGGGTGCCATGTCATCTGCTGGTGTCGGTCCACTCTGTTTCCTGAGATCCAGGGTCAACGCAGCCGTCTACCAGCAAGTTTTAGAGCACTTCATGCTTCCTGCTGCTGACCTGCTCTATGGAGATGGAGATTTCAGGTTCCAACAGGACTTGGCGCCTGCACACAGCGCAAAATCTACCCGTGCCTGGTTTACGGACCATGGTATTTCTGTTCTAAATTGGCCAGCCAACTCCCTGACCTTAGCCCCATAGAAAATCTGTGGGGTATTGTGAAAAGGAAGATGCAGAATGCCAGACCCAAAACGCAGAAGAGTTGAAGGCCACTATCAGAGCAACCTGGGCTCTCATAACACCTGAGCAGTGCCAGAAACTCATCGACTCCATGCCACGCCGCATTAATGCAGTAATTGAGGCAAAAGGAGCTCCAACCAAGTATTGAGTATTGTACATGCTCATATTTTTCATTTTCTTACTTTTCAGTTGACCAACATTTCTAAAAACTCCCTTTTTTGTATTAGCCTTAAGTAATATTCTAATTTTGTGACACACGGAATTTTGGATTTTCATTTGTTGCCACTTCAAATCATCAAAATTAAATGAAATAAACATTTGAATGCATCAGTCTGTGTGCAATGAATAAATATAATGTACAAGTTACACCTTTTGAATGCAATTACTGAAATAAATCAAGTTTTTCAAAATATTCTAATTTACTGGCTTTTACCTATATGTCTCTGGGTGGAAGGACGTTGATGCTGGACAGAGATCAGCTGATGAGATAAAGACGTCGTGGTTGGTAAGAGAAGAACAAGATCAGCTGATGACGAGCGTTGCCATGACGACCAGACGGCCACATCCTGCATGGAGATATCAGCCGACGCAGATACACACACACTCACACACACTCACACACACACACAGATACCGAAACACACACACACACACACAGATACCGTAACACACACACACACACACACACACACATACATACACACACACATACAGATGAAGACACACACACAGATAAAGACACACACACACACACACACCCACACACTTGATAAAAACCATCCATGGTGTCTGAGTGAGATCTGGTTCCTGCATGTCCTCTGTCTTCAGTGCAGATTATGGACACTTTAACTCAACCATGTGCCATAAAAACTACATAGAAACTAAAAAACTACATAGTAGCACAATCTGAGCTCGCATTCATTTGACAGCGTTTGATTGATTCAGACCATCAGCTGTGGTCGAGTCGAGTGGCAGCACGCCTGTTTGAGTGAGTGAGTTTATAGACATTGGCGTCACTCTTATGAATTAAACACTCAGTTTAAATCCATATTGAACCCTGTAATGATGATTCTGGGGTTTATGGGATTGATTAACTGATCAAGATACTGGATGCTTTTCAGCTACAAGCTACCAGCTACCAGCTACAGGCACGAACAGCGCAAAGGTGGCGTCCAGTGCTTTTCATTGTTATGAATGCCGTAGCTGTGTGCATGCCTGGATTTACTTTTCTACTCACTTCATCTGCGTTATGTGATCCCTTTCCTCTCTCTCATTTCCGGAGTGTTTACTCCGGGGGAGGAGCAAAGAAGCCATCAGCTGGCATCATTCAACCCCAGCCTTTGCTCTTCACCTCTGGCACATCAGAAGTGCAACGTCTAAGCTGTCTTATGACTCTGCAAAACCATCTGGGGTCTCAAGGAGAAGTCCTTTTAAACTTGGCAGTCATCCACAACCACCGTCATTGTAACCTGCCTAAACAGAGACTTTTACTTATATTGCTGCTATTCATTTCTGGGAATGTCCCCCCAAATCCAGGCCCAGAGCAAAATATGTCATATGACACCCCTGAAAGCTTTAAATGCAGAAAGGGCCTGGGATTTGGTCATTTGAATGTTTGTAGTCTGGTTGGTAAAATAGATATGGTTCGTATCTGGGCACTTTCAGCCAATGCCGATGTTTTAAGTGAAACTTGGCTCAACAAATCTATTCCTGATAAGGATGTGTCTGTAGGTGGGCACAACTTATTCAGAACAGACCGACCTGAAAAGGGTGGAGGTGTTGCAATATATGTGAAAAAGGCATTTCTTGTGAATGTAATTGTCTCAAAGTCAATAAGCAGACAGTATGATAGTAGCACTCTTTCTTCTCTGAGGGAGTTTTTAACAAGTCTTAATTATAATGAAATTGTCTTTTTAGGAGATTTTAATTGGAACTGGCTTTGCCCATGTCTGATCATTTGAAATCATTTTGTGATTCTTTTAATCTCTTTCAGATTGTGAATAGCCCCACCAGACCAAACCTAAAACATCCAGAAAAATCATCCTTATCATCTTATTCTTACAAATGCCCCTCACAAATACTCCTGTGCTTCTGTTTTTGCAAACGATATAAGCGATCATTGTCTTATAGCATCTGTAAGGAACACGGAAATTCCTAAAACAAGTAATAAACAAATAATCTTTAAGAGGGCAATGAAGCAGTTCTCAGTGCAAGGCTTTTTACATGATCTGTATGATTTTGATTGGGGAAGAATTAGTCTTATTGGTGAAAATGCTTGGACATTTTTTTATGATGGTTTCACAGGCCTGGTAAATAAGCATGCCCCCCTCAAAAGACATAGAGTTAAAGCTCGAGTCTGACTGGTTGAAATTTTGGCGTTTACGTAATTTATGTACTGTAAAAATCCATAATGCCAAATCCGCCTATTTCCTATCTGAAATATCAAAAAATGTAAATAACCCTCTCAAGTTCTGGAAAACAATCAAATTATTAACTGAAACAAAAACATACAGAAGTACCATCTTGTATTGTTGTTGATAAAATTCTCAATAGTTTCAATAATGCTTTTGTAACCCACCCTAAATCTGATGGGTTTTCTTTAAAAAAAAAAAAAAAAACTTAAGTAGGGATTATGTGATAGTGTGATACAATAATTACAAGTACAAAAAAACACAGTAGGCCTATGAGTTTCCTATGTTCAACTTATTAATCAGACACCAATAGTTCAGGTTACGCCACTTTGTGTTAATTGAATAATTTTAATTTTCAACACTTTTCAGCAGTGGTAAACATTTTGCGGTAGTGCCCACTAGGTGGCCGCTGCGCAGCGCTGCTGTTCTTTTCTGAACATGTTGCAGAGGGACAGCGAATGCAAACTGAGCTCAAACAGGTACAGATTTGTGCACAACTAAATTAAAGGGACTATTGCTGCAGCAAAACTTAAACATTTTTTTTGGCCAGAACATATGTTGTTATTATTACCTGACATTTTGGTTAGTAAGTGGGAGTGTCACATTCATTGTTGGGCATTTCAAATAATAATTTTTTTTAAAAAGAGTTACAGTGCAGTTGTGTTTTCATTTCTCTGTGTGAAGTCAATACTCATCTACAGCCAAAGACTAATTAGTTATTAAGTGTCATTACATTTGATATCTATTTTATCTTTATACTTCGAACCAGGACATTGCTAAAAATATTCAAGTAGTGATCCCAGACCTTGAGGTGAATTTTTTTTGCAGGTAATGTTGGAGGCTGATCAGAACCTGGTTACAAACACATGTAAAGTTACCATCTGTTTGTACACAGTAGACATATCTACTGCTGTATTTACTGTCTGAGGCAAGTCCTTTAAAACCTGTTCTTGATTTGCCTTTTCCCACATCCTCTGAACGCTTCGCTAACTAAATGACTTAAAGTTGGCCCGTAATTGTTGCTTTTTCATCTTTGTTGTGATTGTTGTGTGCCTTAATATTATACATGTGGATATTATGAAAGAAACTGCCAAGCAAACCCCTGCAACACTTTCAAAGGTTCCATGGTGTAATGGTTAGCACTCTGGACTCTGAATCCAGCAATCTGAGTTCAAATCTCGGTGGAACCTGGTTTCCAGACACAGCACAGATGAAAACAATCAACTTTCCACATCTAGTTTAAAGTAGGCTTACAGGTCTAATGTCCTTGGCCATTCAGACTGAAAACATCAACAATTTATGTGTGTTATATTTTTTACTTTAACAGGGTTCTGTTAACACTAGTCAATGCTATCAGTTTGTGTTTTGATAAATTAACATTAGCTAACATTAGAGCAACTAGCTTAGATGTGTAGTAAATTAACTTAATTGTAACAGGTGTTAAGCTAACGTTATAGCTAGCTCTCAAGTTAAATGCATGGTGAATTCAGTGTTGTCTTGTTAGACTTATGTGTTAGTTTGTAGGCATTTAATAAACAGGTTGACTAATGTTAATTGACAGTTTAATCGTAGCTTCATCTTCCTGCTGCCTGGGCTTGTAGACTAGCGTTAGCTAGCCCACTTTACTCCTAACTTACTGTAAGCATGTTTTCTAATCTTGTCAATGTGTTAACATAAAGACAAAATGTGAAATCATGTTGGTAAAGGTGCTGAATGTGCCCTAACAGCAATCATTTAGCTATGATTCTACATAACGGAGCCCTAGGTAGGTGCGTGCCTGAGTTACCGTTAGCCTACCGTTAGCCTAATCCAAACACAACACGGAGTGGCAGACACAGCGTGCAGCTTCAGGCTAAGAGCAGATTTAAAAAGCAATAAAAGCGAAAATAATCATCAGATTGTGCTTCATGAGGAAAACAATAAATAAAAGTTGTGGGTTTGTGTAAGCAAATCTTGATATTGTGGGTGTTTAATATTAACGGTTAAGTTATACTCTGGTCCTTCCCTTTACCGTTTTCATATACGGGCATATAACATATACCTACAGTCTCAGTCTTTGGATGGTAGAGGTAGCGTATCGCTACCGTGACGGCCGACATGAGACGCAGTTGCCGACAATTATGGCCATGAATATTTCACATTGAATATTTACGGTTGGGTGGTCATTTAAAAACAGGGCCTTGCCAGTACAGATATAAACAGCAGAGTCAGCAAGGAGTCTACCAAAATGTCTCTTATGACATCTGATAGAACTCCAAGTCATCACATTAGTTGCCTTCCAGCTATGTAACCACTCGGCCACACTACCTGCACGTAACATCTCTCCACTTAGTGACAGACACAACTTTAGCATGGCAAAAGCCAATACTTTATTAAAAAAATTGTATCACTCTTTGTCATTTTTCTCTGGCATTGTTGATTTTAGAATATTGTAACCAGCATTAAGTGAGTAGGTTCTCATCATACAGAAGACTGGGGTTTGATTTCCCGATGGGGAGACTTTCATCAGTTTCCGTAGTGTAGTGGTTATCACGTTTGCTTAACAAACGAAAGATGCCTTATTTAAAATAGGGCAGAAACACATTTCTTTGTTTGTGTTGACTTTGCACAATCAATCCCATCCAGAACCGTGCCATAGCTGCAGTCTTACTTAGTTTCTACGTTAGGTTGATAAATGAGGGCCATTAGCTCTAAGGATGTGCTTCAATACATAACTGAAGTGAGCACAACCACTGACACCGCTGTCACTCATGTAGCTCAGATACACTCTACACCCCCCCACTGACACCTCCCAGCTCAGATACACTCTACACCCCCCCTGCCCCCCAATCAGCAGCTGATCTGTATCTTCTCTTACCAACCATGGCGTCTTTATCTCCTTGCAGCATCAGCTCTCTACCCAGTATCAACGTCTCTACACCAGTCTACAACCACAGAGGCTCTTCATATACACGCTATTCAGAGATAAGGGGGGGGGGGTTAGAGATATGTCCTGGACCCAAGTGCAGAAATGTGAGGAGGGAGCAGTAGTAGAAATAATAATAATTTAATGATAACACAAAGAGAACTTAGAAAACATGAAAGCTGGTATGAAAAGAGTGTGCAAAGCAGTAATCAGAGCAAAGGGGGGCTACTTTGAAGAAATGTGTGTGCGTGTGTCTGTGTGTGTGTGTGTATGTGTGTGTGTGTCTTGATGTGTGTGTGTCTGTATGTGTGTGTCTCTGTGTCTGTTTATCACTGTGTCTGTGTGTGTGTATCTGTGTGTGTGTCTGTGTGTCTGGGTGTGTGTGTCTCTGTGTCTGTTTGTCTCTGTGTCTGTGTGTGTGTGTTTGTGTGTGTGTGTGTGTATGTGTGTGTGTGTGTGTATGTGTGTGTGTCTGGGTGTGTGTGTCTTGGTGTGTGTGTCTCTGTATATCTGTGTCTGCGTGTCTCTGTCTCTGTGTGTGTCTGTGTGTGTGTCTGTGTGTGTGTGTCTGTATGTGTGTGTCTCTGTATATCTGTGTCTGCGTGTCTCTGTGTGTGTCTGTGTGTGTGTGTCTGTATGTGTGTGTCTCTGTATATCTGTGTCTGCGTGTCTCTGTGTCTCTGTGTGTGTGTCTGTGTGTGTGTGTTTGTATGTGTGTGTCTCTGTATATCTGTGTCTGCGTGTCTCTGTGTGTGTCTGTGTGTGTGTCTCTGTGTGTGTCTGTGTGTGTGTCTCTGTGTGTGTCTGTGTGTGTGTCTCTGTGTGTGTCTGTGTGTGTGTCTCTGTGTTTGTGTGTGTGTCTGGGTGTGTGTGTCTTGGTGTGTGTGTGTGTGTCTGGGTGTGTGTGTCTCTGTATATCTGTGTCTGCGTGTCTCTGTGTCTCTGTGTGTGTCTCTGTGTGTGTGTGTGTGTGTGTGTCTCTGTGTGTGTGTGTGTGTGTGTCTGTATGTGTGTGTCGCTGTATATCTGTATCTGTACTCGGACTGGGCGGGGCCTAACCCGGAAGTGAGTTTGATAAAGAGACAGACAAAATTGCAGATGTGCCTTCAGTGGCTGTTCTACACAGAGGCCTAGAAATGTCCCTGACCAAAAAATATATTAATTTATTATGATTTTACACGCGAGCACCAAAAGCAGAACTAATGTTCAACACAACATTCTACAGGTAAATTAGAGCGGCGCACCCAGATACTGTAGGCTGCCTGCCACGCCCACATGTGGTGCTGCTCCCATGCTGAAGTTGACTAAAAAGAGGAATAAAAAAAATAATGTTTCGGATAATGATCTTAATGCCTTAATTTAATAGAAAATAAAAATCCATCCTTTAAGGACACCAGCTGTGTTGTCCAGTGATGGTGGTATAGTGGTGAGAATAGCTGCCTTCCAAGCAGTTGACCTGGGTTTGATTCCCAGCCATCGCAGTAGTTTTCATTGTGTGGTTACTTGCTTTATTTGTCAAGAAGTAACCAGAAAGGTTACTTGCCCAACCCGATTTGATAAAATATTAGATCTCTGTTATGGTACAAATAAGGGAGCATATCAATCAATCAAGCTGCCTCCACGAGGATCCACAGACACAGGCAGCGCACTACGATTTGCACTTTGCCCGTGTCTGGTAACTACTACTAACTAATTGAAAAGTTTATGAACATTTGTCCAAACAGATATAGCACTGCTTTTCATGTTGTTGTGGCCGAGTGGTTAAGGCGATGGACTAGAAATCCATTGGGGTCTCCCCGCGCAGGTTAGAATCCTGCCAACAACGAGAGGCGTTCTTTAAGAGTGGTAGAAAACTAATGACACATCACAGTATACCAAATTGTAGATTTGCCACTCTGCTCTGTTTAATCTGTCCGGATTACTCAAACAATGACTATTCACATTGGTCTTTTAAAAAAATGACATTGTGAGTACAGATATAAATATCAGCAAGGAGTCTACCAAGTTGCCTCTTATCATTTTAGTTTGGAAAGCAGCCCACCGTGAGCAGACGGCTGTACTCACTCTGGTCTTCATAATGCACAAGTCTTTCTCCTTTTACTAAAGACTTCCTTGTAGGGGGACACCAATGAGTTGAAACTATTTTTGGTGGGCTTTGCTGTTTGGCTGAGCCTTTTGTACTTCTGAAAAACAAATATGCTGCCCTTAACTAGACTCAGATTCTTAACAGCAGCTAAATAATAGAAGCAAGACCCTTGTCCATTTTCATGGGCCGTCGACAGCGACTGAGATGACAGGACTCCCCCTGACTGTGACCCGGACCGACCATAAAATACTTGGGGTAACATTCGATTGGTAGGGGTGTGGGAAAACAAATTGGCCAGACACGTTAGGGAAAGTTAGGCAGAGACACTAGAAGGAAAGGTTTTAATCATCAAGGCAGTGATTCTACCTTTGATTTACTCATCAGCTCTGTTTTTATCCCACCCAGAAAAATTATTTTAGACCTGGAACAAGCCTCCTTTTATTTCCTGTGGGGGTCCAAGTGGGAACGAGTGAAAAGAATAGTGATGAAGATGGGATGGGATCATACCTCAGAAGATTGAAGACTTTACCCTCTGATCTTAAAGTACCTGGGTCTTTTATCCTGCCACCAGCTTTTATCCAGACTTTTTTTTAAATGTTTATCTTGCATGGGCTGGCTTTTCTGCATCATTTTTAGACAGGATATTCCTGAATTCCTGAATGTGATG